>JNDS01005055.1:0-30128 GCA_000697035.1 Rhizopus stolonifer B9770
GCCTCTTCTTCCCCCCCCCCCCCTCCCTAGCTTCACTATTGATTCTCTTTCTACTGCTGGCTCTATTGCCTTTACTTTTATTTGCCACAAGAAACGCGTATCTCAAGCCAATGTATAGTAGGATATCGCGCAACCGTGCTTTAAATTAAAGAAATGTGGCTTTTTTTTGTATTTTTTTTTTTTTTTTTGTTTTAAACGTTATAGTATGCAAAACTCGTGTTGTATGATGATCTAATTATGCTATTCTTTGTATTGGAAAGACACTTGTCGGTCACATTTCAACAGTCAGAAGGATTGTTTTGATCATTATCAAGTAAGTCTATCAGAGAGCTAAGAGCAGTAACTTTTACTTTTTAGCTGTATTTTAGGGTTACATTTTAATTGTCATGGTATGTGTGTAATTTCCAAGTATGTAAAAATTAAGACTAATAAGGATAAAAAAAACCCGTAAATCTAGCTATCCGAACGTTAAAGAAGACTCTCAAAAATTCTTATACACTAATCTTTCAGGGGTAGTGAAACAACGCCACTGTCTTTTTCCTACTCTATGTTCGTTCTTCGTAACTTTTTCGGGCAAAGAATCGCATTAACACAAGAAATGCTGCTTGACTAAACTCTTTTAAACAACACTGCATGATTCGTTACAGAATTAAATAAATCTACCAATTTTTGAGGAATTGGGGAATTTTATAACTATTATGGCAAGAAATATACATATATATATATATATATATATACGAATATGGAGCGAACCGACAAATTCGCCTTTGTTTACATTTGGTCATCCTCAACCATCCACCTGCTTTTAAATTGGCGAAAAAAGTTTTACTAATCCTTTAAAGTGGTAGAGATCATGTCAAAAAAGATCTAAATCATGTAGTTGATAACATATAGGTTATTATCACGAGACGCGAACATTTTGAAGTAATGCTTCTGTTGTGTTTCCAAAAAAAAAAAAAAATCTATTGTTAAAATTCTAGAAACAGCGAAAAGATCATGTTACACTGTATGCAGGACCATGTATTGTGTTCACGTCAAACAAAGTTTTTTGTTTTAATATTCTGCCTTTTAAAAAAAAAAAAAAAAAAAAAAAGGAGAAGAGGGGGCTGATTATGTATGTTTATTAGTAATTGTGTAGTTTTTTTTTATGTACATTGAATAAAATGAGATTGTTGTTTTCAGGAAAACCAATTGGATATCTTTTTCAAAAGACTGTTGTTATTACTACTTGGTGAACGACGAAACTTGTTGAAATAGTTTTCTGAAGGCAATAATTTTCGTTTGAATCGGAGAGATGAATGGCGCCTGTGAGTTTTTGTGTCCATGAGGTCATCTTCGGCAAGTTCCATCTCCAATTGTGAGTCGTCCCAACGTCGACTAGGCATTGGTTCAGAATTTCTTTTTTGTTGATATATATGATTAAATGTGGATGTTAGTGGCGATGAGGGATGACTATTGATTTCAGAGCTTGCGATTGAAAATGTTAGAGAAGGCAGAGATTGGTGTGTCTTATGGCCTGGCTTTTGCTGCTGTTGCATCAATATATATATTTTTTTAAAAAAAAAAAGGAATGGAGAAAGAAAAGATTTTAAAAAAAAATTTTGGACATTTTCATATAAAAAAAAAACTGGGTGATACACTCTTTCCAGAAAGTAAAATTCAGGTTGTACGAAAAAAAAAAACTTACCAGGTGGAAGGCAAGAACAAAAGTCATGTTGTACGAAATGTAAATTCGTCTTCACTGACAAATCAGATGTCTTGCTGCCAAAAATATTTTGTAAACAAGCCTTGGCACCTTTGGATATATAAAAACACATCAAATGCTCGTATTCGTTTTTTTTTTTTTTTTTTTTTTTTTTTTTACGATTGCACCAGGAACCACAAGTAATGAACGTTCAACTCTTGTTTGAAAATGGAAAGGGTTCCGTCGTCGACGGATATGGCAAACCTGAACCGATGAATTATATTGTTGATGAGAAGTAGTTTCGTCTTGAAACATTGAGCTCAACTGTCTCTGGAGAGCGAGAAAGAAACAGAGGCAAAGCCCAATCGGGGTGTTAAAATGAAGGAAGTGTCAGTGAAGCTAAGTTATACACGCTATTATAACCCGAATAAATCGAGGTTCTTTAAGCTGTTGCTTGAGAGGTGTCTGAGTGCTGCTGCTGTCGCAAATCAGTCTGGGATTCACGTTCATATAGGACAGAAATGGGCTGCCCAGTACAAGAAGGATCCCGACAGTATCTTCCAGACCAGTCGACCGCGTATTCTCTACGAGGACCACAAAAGCGTTATTCTCGAGTGCATTGGTGAGAATCCTTTCATCCTCCTAGAAGCAGTAATGAGCAAGTTAAAACAAAATTTACAAAATTTACAAAATTAAAAATATTCAAAACTACCTTGTTCGATTTTGTAAAAAAAAATATTGCAATTTGTCTAAAAAAAAAAAAGAAAAAAGAAAAAAGAAAAAAAAAAGCTCGATTTCAGCCCATAGGTCGGAATAGCGAAGAGATTAAAGAGCACTTGTAATGAATTTGTAAAGGGGGGGGGGGGGGAAACATACACGATTTCTAAAAAACTAAGTAAAATGCTTTACCTCATTAAATTTCAGGGTCCGATGTTCCATAATGATCTCTGTTAGACTTTTAAAGCAGATTAGCGGCAAAAATTGACTTCCCAAACAAGTAAATGCTACCCTAATTCTACAGTCAAGTCATTGAATGTCTAACAACTTTTAAAATAGGCTTAGATAGCAAGCTTTCTAATATCGATATACTATATTTAAAAAAGGGTTTGCCTTTACTTTACTCACACAAATCGATTAGAATTTATTAAATAGAAACATGGATGTATTTATATATAAAAACTCAGGAATACATGATACTCTCATGCGTCATGCTCAGTATATATTGGCCAACTAATCAAGGAGGAAAGCCCAGTGGCCAGAGACGACAACAGCAGCAGTAACAGCAGCAAGGCTGGTAATGATAATGTAACCTTGGCAGCCATTGACCCATGGATCATCGATGATTTCAATATAACGAGACTTTTTTTTTTATCAATGTCGAGACAAGGCGCACGCCATGAATAGACTTTAAGCGATGGAAGCGGATCTTCAAGAGGCGCTTGCCCATGTCAGAGTATTTGAAGCAAACGAGCAAATCCTCCAAAAAATCGCGCGGCCAATCGTCTCATTACTATTGCGGTTACCTTCTTGACCATACTCTCCTCTTACATATTGAATAAAATTTACATTTCAGATACTTTTATTCGCAAGGTCTTAGCGTTAACTGCCAGTCCCTCCCTACATTACATCGATATCTCTGTTTCTACGCATGCTTAATGACCTTGTCAATCCATACCATACTTCATGTACTTTGGTTCGTTAGGATAAATCCACACATCCAGAGATTAACGAACCACGCACACAAACTACAAGAATTTGGCTAAAACTTTACTTGCTGATGAATAAACTTGAAAGACTTTATGATTCGTTTTAAAGAGGGACAACAGCGAACCGTATGATTTCATTAGCAAAGAAGATAGTTTTAAATTAAAAAGACACATGGTATTAACTTACATAGGAGAGGTTCCTAAATGAGTGATCAACGCGTGATACTTTCCAGATTAATAATGTTTCAACAAAGAGGGCTCTGACAAACTGCGTAAAGAGTTGTCCGATTCATATAATGTTTCTCTTTTTCTTTTTGCTCAACTCAAACATACTGACAAGATTAACAAAAAATGACTGTACTAATTTCTTATGTGAAGAAAGTTTTGTTAAAAGGACCAAATCCTGTGGACCTAGTTCTGGGTAACCTGCGTCATACAAGAGGTGTGTATATTCATTTTTGAAATATGAAAGTTCTTTTATTTATCAACAGCTTTTCTATACCACGA
Source organism: Rhizopus stolonifer B9770 (assembly GCA_000697035.1). NCBI lineage: Eukaryota > Fungi > Mucoromycota > Mucoromycetes > Mucorales > Rhizopodaceae > Rhizopus > Rhizopus stolonifer. The sequence continues at coordinate 3,898 of JNDS01005055.1, forward strand.
AATTGTAAGAAATTGAAGCCAAAATGACAATTTTTTTTCCAGCCCAAAGCACTCTTCTCCCCCCCCCCTTTTTTGAATAATGAGTTTATTGGATCTTGCTACACAGGGCGCGACAAAAAAAAAAAAAAAAAAATTGATTTAAGTTTCTGCAGCCAACGATTTTGTATTTCTACACTAAAAAAAAATTCTTTAAAAGAAATCAAGTTAAATACTCATGTTGACAGAAAAGAACAATTGAACAAGGCTTCAAAATAATTTTTTTCTTCTTCATCACACTTGCATTCATACTTTCAGCCCAAAATCATAATTTTTTTTAAAGGAATTTCTAGACAGATGTCATTGAAACATCACCAATTAAAAAACTGACTTTAGATATAAATAAAGCCAAGAGTTTCAGAATGGTAAAGGTACACGCCACTTTTGTTTGATGTATACCTTTTTTTTTTTTTTAGTAAACACTTTAATGTTGACAGCTAGATGTAACACAAACATATTACAATAAGGTTTCTTTTCAGGGCATATTAAAAAAAAAAAAGTCAATTGGCTTGTCTATTTTTTAAAGAAGAAATAAACACTTGTTTTTTTTTTTTTCTCAATGTTTTGATTGCCAAGTCTCATTTAATATAGACCTGCTAAACTTTACAAAGCCCTGTGCCACTGAAATTTCTCATTTCTGAAGCTTGGTTATGCGCCAAGACAAAGGCTCATGTGATGTATAAAGTAGTAATAGTTTCTCTCTACTCCAAAAATAGATTTTCGAGGCTTTTTCTTCTCATTTATAAAAAGAAGCGACTATTTCTCTCTCTCTCTCTCCCCTCTTTTTTTTTTTCTTCTAAAAACAGTAACGCGCATATATACAACATAATGTCACAATCACCAACACTAGTTCCCAATCACTCAACCAAAGAAACAAATGAAACGCAAATTGATAAACTAGATTCATTTGAAGCCTCATTGTCTGCATTAAACACTCAAGAAAGCCAACACAGTGACTTTGTAAAGTTAAATTTAGACACATTTACACTCGATCGCTCAATGACCACTACCACCGCTACCACCACCTCTTCTGCTTCTGTTGCTATTACACATACTGAGACAACACAAGAACTCGAGACATCCAAAGAAAGCACATCAGCCACAACAACACTAATGACCGAGAACAAAAAACAAAGTGAAGAATTTCAAAAATTAGAATTAACTGATTCCTTTAATGAAAAGACGACTCATGTCTTGGAAGCACATGAAGCACCTGGCGCACATGGTTTTCAAAAGTTAGATTCAGTTGTTACCTTATCACAAGAAAACAAGGAAACCAGCTATTATAATCCAACAACAGCTCCTTACGATGAGGATCATCCTCGCGCTGCACCTAATCATCCATTATTATCACGAGAAAAATTCACAGAAACACAGCCCAGTCGATCTTTTTTACTCAGAGCCCTGTTGGGTCCTGTCAAGGTGCCTGTATTTAGTTATGTGGCAATGTTGATCATGGTGGCAATGCTTATTTATGAATTGGTTAGAATGCATCAATTAACAGGAAGTGTGATTGAAACAAGTCCATTTAATCCAATGATTGGTCCCAGTTTTCAAGTAAGTTCAATGAAAGAAATCCATCAAAAAAAGTCTCTTTTATTAAGCTCTTTTTTTTTTTTTAAAAAAAAAATAAAAAAAAAAAAAAAAAAAAATAGGTGCTTGTGAATGAAGGAGCTAGATTCACACCTTGTATTCGAACTGTTCCTAGTTTTCCAACATCAACAGTCATTTCTGATTGTTATGCTTCATCCAGCGATACATGTACCTTGGAAGAACTTTGTGGATTTGGTGGATTTTCTAGCGGTTCACCCGATCAAAACTTTCGATTAGTATTGCCCATCTTTATGCATGCTGGTATTCTTCATTTTTTCATCAATATGTTGACTCATCTCAGATTGGGTGTGGATCTTGAACAAACATTGGGTACACCAAGATATGCTTTACTCTATATGGCCTCTGGTATCTGGGGATTTGTGTTATCTGCCATGCTTTCTCAAAATACAAGCGCTTCCACTGGTTGCTCGGGTGCCTTGTTTGGTTTGATTGGTTACATGTTTGTAGATATCTTGGTCAACTGGAAAATATTGGCTCATCCTGTTAGAGATTTGATGAGTTTATTAATGTCAACTATCATTTCTTTGGTTATTGGTCTTTTCCCTGGTTTAGATAATTTTGCTCATATTGGTAAGTTCTTGCCCCCCCCCTTCCATTTTTTTTTGTTCTAACGCGCTTTTTAGGTGGTTTTGTCATAGGACTTTTAATGGGAATGGCTGTTGCACCAATGCGTCCGATGGCGAGTTCAAGGGTAAAAATTGTTACGTGGGTATTGCGCGTCGCGGCCTTGGTGGGTTTGATTGTCATATTTGCTGTAACGGTGAATGAACTTTATTCTGTCAGCGACCCTAGTACCGTAAGTTGTTTAGAGATTTTTTTTTTTTTTTACATTCTAATTCTTTATTAGATTTGTCCAAATTGTAAATACTTGTCATGTATACCTGTAAGCAACTGGTGTGATCCTGTTTAATCTTGTAATCCCCTCTTTTTTTTTCTTCTTTCCCTTTGTTTATAAACTCAAAGATTACCCGAATAATAAAAAAAAAAACTTTAGCGCCAAAAAAAAAAAAAGGGTGTAACCGAAGTCGTGGAAAGGATCTTATCAAAAGATCAGATATATGATTTTCAAGCACCACAGATCAAAACTTGGGATTTATCAGATTTAACCGCACTGGAAAAAAAAAATCAAAATCTTTTAACCGATCATTTCTCAAAAACAAATGAAAACTCTGCTTCACTGAAATCTTGCGAAGAAAAAGATTTATATATTTCAATAGTGATACTTTAAGATCTATTGTTTGTAATTTTTACCCTTTTTTGGTCACTTTATTAAAAAAAAAAAAAAAAAAAAGAGACGGGCAAACACTCACCCACTTTCCAGAAAGTAACACAGAATAGAGAGAAGACAAACAATTATAAATAGGGGAGCTTTTCTTTTTGATCGAATAGTTAAAAAAAAAATCACAATGCGTTTCTCTGCTCTTGCTTTGGCTGCTATCTCTACTGCTATCTCTTACGTCTCTGCTGACCCTGTAAGCGCTATTGCTTTCTTGAACACCTCTGATGTGAGTGGTCTCGTACACTTTTATCAAGAAAGTTTCGATAGTCCTACCAGAATTACTGCCAACATTACTGGTTTAACACCTGGTAAACATGGTTTCCATATTCATGAATTTGGTGATCTTTCTAATGGTAAGATTTATTACACTGGAAGAACGCGTTTTTTTTTTTTTTTTTTTTTTTTTTTTTTTTTTTTTCTAATTCATAAAATAGGTTGTACTTCTACTGGAGGTCACTTTAACCCATTCAACAAGACACACGCTGGTCCTGATGTTGCTGATAGACATGTAGGTGATCTCGGTAACATTGTTGTTGATAATACTACTGGTTTGGCTCTTTTGAACACAACTAGTGATTATATCAAGTTGAAACATCACTACTCTATCATCGGGTAAAGAATTTTTTTTTTTTTTTTTTGAGGAAGGATGATTATATACTTAAATCTTATTTTACAGACGCGCTGTTGTCGTTCATTCTGGTGAAGACGATTTAGGTCTTGGTGGTTCCCCCTTGTCAAACACCACTGGTAATGCTGGTGGTCGTGTTGCATGTGCTGTCATTGGTCGTAAGTTTTTGAAAATGATAAAAATTCCATATCTCACAGTTTATTGTTTATAGGCCCCTCTACCACTAGTGCTTAAATGTTTAATATCCTCTCCCCTTTCAATCCTTAAAAAAATAGATAATGAATTAGTAATAAAAAAAAAAAATCCTTTATACACCTTATGTTTCACACGCCCCTGTGATGAGTAGTACGCAATCGTGTGTAACTTGTTTGGAGATTAAATTTAATAAAAGGTTTTGTTTTCAAAAAGCTAAAAAAAAAAAAATGAATACACAAGGAACAAAAAAAAAAAAAAAAAAAAAAAAAAAAAAAAAAAGTGAATAGAAAAAAGCTTTCAAAATGCTCTTATTATGTTTGGTTTTTGATTATTTCTTTATGTATATATATATATATATATATACATCGTAATGACTCATTTTGTTTTAAATAACCGATAAAACTTTTTCTCTCTTTTTTTTTTTTGCCTATTTCTTCTTTATATGACAAAAGATAATTATTCATTAGAGAGGTTAAGAAGTACTTTGATTCGTTTAGAAGATACGATCATTTTTGGTAAATAAATTAAATGACTTTTTTTTTTTTTAAGTGATTATACATATATAGCGCTTATCGAAAGAGCACAATTTGCTTTAAATCAAAATATTTACATCAATGGCGCGCTTGATGTTCAAGACAATAAAAGTTTTTTAGAGTACTTTTTATCTGAAACAGAAAAAGTGCATGGTAAGCCAAAAAAAAAAAAAAAGTAAAGTATTTCTAATTATCAATATAAGCCAGAGTTCGTCGATATACAAGTCCAGATGAATATGCTTTTACTTGGCCTTTACCCGATCCTATTGTCCCTCCAATTCCTTCAGATAACTTTTTATATCCCAATGAGATTAATGTGAATAGTAAAATTATGGATCTTTATACCAAAAACATCGTATCTGTCTTGTGTGAAAAGAATGACGATAATAATTATGGGAGTTCCGCCACAAAAGATATCGAGGCTTTACAAGCATTAAGCAGACGTATTCATTTTGGTAAAGTTGAAAATGATTTTTGAAAAAAAAAAAAAAAAAAAAAAAAAACTTACATGTTTCTGTAGGAAAGTTCATTGCTGAATCCAAGTTTAGATCTAACCCACCCGAATACACTCGATTGGCTTTAGCTGAAGATCGAGAGAAATTAGACGAGTTATTGACAAATAAACAAGTAGAGGAAAAAGTACTGGAAAGATTGCATAAAAAAGCCTTGGTTTATGGTCAGACTTTGGATGAAGAAGAACAAGAGGATCATCATTTACGTATTCCGGTAGACTTGGTAGTTGATCTTTATAAACGATGGGTTATCCCATTGACAAAGGAGGTTGAAGTGGATTATTTAATTATCAGAGGAAAAGCTGCTGCTGCTGAATCATAATAACCATAATAATTATAATAATAATAATAGTAATAATAATAAAAAAAAACCTATTGACACTATGAACTGTTCTACTTTAAATACGTAAATCCCAATAGTAAAGAAACACTGAATGTGTTTTATTGAAGTGTAACCATCACGTCAAACCCAGTGAGTAAACCTCAGCCACTAAAATAAGCCACTCAATCAAACTTGAAGCTTTCAAATTTTTCTAATTTTCTCTCTCTTTTTTAAATTAGTTGTTCATTAGTATTTGTACTTCTTTGTGAAGAATCCCAATAAACAACAACAAACACCTCTTTTAAACAAACAAAAAAAAAACACACACACACATACACACACAACCCAGAACTTTTACATTAAAAAAACAATAATGGCATTTGAATCTCGTGGTGGAGGTCGTGGAGGATTTGGCGGAGGCCGTGGTGGAGGCCGTGGTGGATTCGGTGGAGATCGTGGAGGCCGTGGTGGAGGCCGTGGAGGATTTGGTGGAGGTCGTGGAGGAGGTCGTGGTGGAGGCCGTGGTGGATTTGGCGGTGACCGTGGAGGCCGTGGTGGAGGCCGTGGAGGTTTCGGTAAGAATATATATATCAAATAATTGAATAATTAAAAGAAATACATATCTAACCTTTTGATCATTTAGGTGGTCGTGGTGGAGGCCGTGGTGCCCCCCGTGGTGGAGCCAGAGGTGGCCGTGGAGGAGCTCGTGGAGGAGCTCGTGGTGGAGCCAAGGTTATTATCGAACCTCACAGACATGCTGGTATCTTTGTTGCCCGTGGAAAGGAAGATCTTTTGGTTACCAAGAACCTTGTTCCTGGTGAAGCCGTTTACGGTGAAAAGCGTATCTCTATTGATGCTGCCGAAGGTACAAAGATTGAATACCGTGTATGGAACCCCTTCAGATCCAAGTTGGCTGCTGCTGTCCTTGGTGGTGTTGACCATATTCACATTGCACCTGGAAAGAAGGTGCTTTATCTTGGTGCCGCCTCTGGTACCTCCGTTTCTCACGTTGCTGATGTAGTTGGACCTGAAGGAGCTGTTTACGCTGTCGAATTCTCTCACCGTCCTGGCCGTGATTTGATCAACATGGCAAAGAAGAGAACTAATGTTGTTCCTATTATTGAAGATGCCCGTCACCCTCAAAAATACCGTATGCTCGTCCCTATGGTCGATGTTATTTTTGCAGATGTCGCTCAACCTGATCAAGCTCGTATTATCGCATTGAACGCACACAACTTTTTGAAGAACGAAGGTCATATTGTGATCTCCATCAAGGCTTCTTGTATCGATTCAACAGTAGATGCTGCCACCGTATTTGCTCGTGAAGTTAAGAAGCTTCAAGAAGAAAGAATCAAACCTCAAGAACAACTTACTCTTGAACCTTATGAAAGAGATCACGCCGTTGTTGTTGGAAAATACGTCCGCTTCAAGTAAATTCATTAAGCATCTTTTTTTTATTTCTGGATCCCCAATTACTATGTTTATAATTGACACATCTCCCTCACAACATCTCGTTTTTTTCTTTTTCTTCATAAAAGAAAGTGAATAGATTCTTTTTTGTAAATAAATAGAGTCTTTAATGCCATTCATACTTTAAAAAAAAATATTTATTGTTCACCTTACCAGTTGATGGTGTATATAAAAGTTTCTTCTCATATTAACAAGAAAAGAAAAACAATAATTTATTAAATAAATATACAAGCCATGGTGTTTATAAAATTTTCGAGTTCTTTTTGAACACAAAGTTTAATTAGACTTCCTAATTTTTTTTTAGGGCCAAACATCACATTCTGCCTCCGTTAAATGAATATCAATAACATCTTGGTCTGTAGAATATTGCTGAGAAATTCTTCTTTCCCTCTTTTCGAGACTATCACTCTTGTGACATTCATAACCAGCATTTTTTTGATATTCAGTTACAAATAGTTCATCGTTCCATTGAAAACCTTGATGCCGAGACATAACAACAGTTGGACAAGGACCATGATCCATCATACCATAGCTGTATGTGTTTTTATCATATACTCGGAACTCATACTCTTTGCCCATATTATTCAACTTGGCTTTAATCTCTCTTTTGACTTTTCCCATAGTAATATTCGAATGTAAAAAAAAAAAGGGAAAAGAAAAAGATGAAAAAAGACCTTGCATAATACTAAATTAGGGAATTGAAATTCCGCAAAGAGATACATGAAGCTTGCGAAACCATATAATTGTTCACTTCACAAGAACTTTAAGAATACATAAGCACACATTAATTTAATCTGTAAAAAAAATAGTAAGATGATTATTTAAAGGTTGAAGAGCTTAAAGACCACATTTCTGTGAGGGTTTTATGCAGCCTTATTGGATTGAATAGGCGAAACAATGGTGAAAATTTTCTATTTTTCTTTTTTTTTTTTTTTTTTTTTTTTTTTTTTTTTTTTTTTTTTTTTGCTTTTTCTTCATGATATTTTCTAAAGTATTCAAGTCAAATCCTATACAAATTTTTGAGATAAATATTTGGTCTGGAACAGAAAACCGATCGGTTGCTTATGGTCCTGGATCGATTATTAATGGTAATAATGGCTGATGTAATAAATATTTAACAGTTTTAAGGGAATGTGAAATTGTATTTGGATAAGCCTGTTAAAGCAAAATACATCAAAGTAACCTTTTCTTGCGAAGAAAGGAAAGATAGCTTGTTTTCTGTTGAATCTAATGTTTGGGCTAGTAAGCAAGATAACGGTGAAGGTCATTAGTCCAAAATACCAAAAAAAAAAAAAAAAAAAAAAAAAAAAAAAAAAAATGACATAATAGTAACCTCAAATATTGTTTTAGACCTCGATCTTGGGACACATTTGTACCTATTTGCTATACAAATACCTTACAATGTAAATTATCCACCTACTATAAGGGATGATAATTTCGGACATCGTATCGAATATGTTTTGCAAGGACAGATTTGCTTGTTTGATGACACAAAAAAAACAACCTCTCGCCTTCCTTTAACTTATCTTCCTCTTGTTACATTTGACAATAATCCTATCTCAACTGAAAAGACCGTAAAAATAGAAAGAGGTGAAGAATATGTCTTGGTATCTGCCAAATTAGTGAACCCGTATTCGTGTCCAGGTAATTTTTTTTTAAGAAAAATTCATCATAAATAACCGGTTTACTCACCTCTATCAAAGGTGATGTTTGTAGAATAAAGTTAGAGACGCAGAATCGATCTTCACAAAGCATTCATCAAGTACAAGTACAACTTGCCTCCACCACAACCACCTTAAAAAACAACACGACAACACCCGTGATCTCTTCAGGCCCCACTTATCATCACAAAAGATATGAGCTTCTGAATGAGTCTCATTATGTAACTATCCCCAAGCATTCACAGGGCATGTCATCTACTTCTATTTGCACACTAAACATACCCAAAGCATGTGTACCAACTACCCAAACAGAATTTGCCAACAAATACATTGACATTACCTATGAAATCATTGTCTTTATCCCTGCCATGGGCTCTTCTATCAACGATACAAAACACGTTGCTACTCATCCTAATTCCGTAAGATTACCTCTCGTCATCACCACCGTGCCTTCTTCCATGCCGTCTTTAAGGATACCTTTTTCTTCTGGTCAATCCGATGCACTGCCCGCCTTCATTCCTTATGTAGAATCTCCTATGCCAAGTCCTACTACTCCAGTCTATCAACAATGGGGTCCGGGAAGTCCTATCGAACCAGAAGAAAACGATAGTCATCTACTTCTACAACCAATAGAAGATAACTCTGGGCATCTCATGGTTCCATTATCCACTTCTCCTGCAAGATCTCTTTCAGTCAAAAGTACATAATAGAAATAAAAAAAAAAAAAAAAAAAAAAAAAAAAAAGCATTTCATTTTCCTCTCTTTTTTTTAATTGATGCCAAGCAATTCTCAGTTCAAAGTTCTTTCCTTTAATTGCTGGTAACATTTTATATTTGGAAAAAAAAAAAATCCAACGTTTATTGTTTAGGGGACTTTTATATATTTCTAAACATAGACGCTTTAGACTAAAAGCCATAGCCGAAGCCCTGAGTAATGAAGATTACGACATTATTGCATTGCAAGAGATTTGGGTTCAAAGTGATTTCGAGCACATGAAGGAAACACTTGATCTTCCTTTTTCAAAATACTTTCACAGGTAAAAAAAAAAAAAAAAAAAAAAAAAAAACGGAGAGATGGTTATGAAACATTTATTTAGTGGTGCTTTCGGAAGTGGACTTGCTATTTTATCCCGTTTCCCAATTGTATCGAGCACTTATCGTCGATACACATTAAACGGAAAACCACTCAAGATATTTCATGGAGATTATTATGTGGGTAAAGGAGTGGGTGCTGTTGTCTTGAAGCATCCTCAATTGGGCAATATCAATGTGTTCAACACCCATTTACATGCTGGCTATGGTGATGGATATAAAGCACATCGAGCAGCCGAGTGTTGGGAATTGGCCGAATGGGTCAGACAATGTCAGGGACCAGTGATAGTGGTAAAAATCTGGTGACTAGTGTATCTTTTTTTTTTTAATATAAAACAGACAGGAGATTTCAACAGTACGCCCACCTCTTTAAATTATACGTTAATTCGAGATCATGGACTCTTGGAGGACAGCTGGACGAATCCTGAGCCCGGAATCACCTGCAACTCACCTTTTAATACCTTTTCACCCAATTACCAAAAGGAGGATGCAACTCTAGGCAAAAGATTGGACTATATCTTTCATAGACAACTCAACTGTATCCAGTCCACAGTGGTCATGACTGAACCTATCCCTGGACAAAACATGAGCTATTCGGATCATTTCGGTGTCTCTGCTTCATTTGATACTCCCAAAACATCCAACCTCTCAATCAAAACCAGACTAGATAAGCATACCATTCGTTCACTTTTAGATTTACTCGTTCAAGAAAGTTTATCTGCCAAAAGAGACGCAAATCGACTCATGAGATATTTGTTCTTCTCCCTCCTTCTCTTGCTTTTCTTTTTCCCATTGTCTATCATCTTGCCTACCCTTTTTCGACAAAGTCTTCGTGGTGAACTTGCCACCATCCTCGCACCTTTGTTATGCAATCTGCTAATCATGTTATGTTCTATCCTAGCCACTCTTTGTCTCATTGTCGGTCTCGTATTTGGAAATACAGAACAAAAAGCTTTATTGGAATTGACAGAAAACATTCAACACCTCGCTTATGACAATTAATTCCATTGATTACGACCCTGTTGATCTGTATTGCCAATCAACCATTATTCAAAGTGATGTAAAGAAAATATATAAAACAAAAGACTTCTCTTTTTTTTTTAAAAAAAAAACAGTTTTGTGTAAATTTTAAAAGAGTTGATTGTAAAAAAAAAAACAGACAGAGAATTTTATAGCAGGATTTTTAATTTCAAGTACTGCCATTGGATTCAAAGAAATCAGAAATTATCTTTACACTATCAACAGACATACACTTTTTAAAAACTCACCATTATGCTGTCCATTTTCATATTTACAGCAAAACGAAAAATTTCTTTCTCCGAATTTTACAAAAGTCATCCTCTCATATCCGAGGAATTATTTTCATTATTTCCCAAAATGCCTCAATTATCCAAAGAAGATAAAACTAGAACTACTGATCATTTTGAGATTGGCCAGAGTCAAAAGGATATCGCTCTCAAGTCCAATACTTTGGCTGGGACTGTAAGCAAAATTATCAAACGTTACATGAACGAGGGAACTGTTGAAAGGAAGCAAGGCACTGGAAAACTCCATATTTCTACCAATAGAACAAGAAGACTCTTTCAAAATATCTTAAAGTCTAACAGAGGTATAACACGCGCCGAAATCCAGAAAAAACTGCTGACGAAAGTAAGCAAATGGCTCATCTCCCTTGAGCTTCATAACATGAAGATGCACAAGCAGTCAGCAGTAAAAAAAAAAAAAAAAAAAAAACATATCAAGAGAAGCAAAAACATGTTGAATAAACTAGAGATATTGACAGAAAATATCAAGGAAAAGTCCATCGACTACGTTCTGTCCTCCATGATGGACCACCAAAGTCAGACCAAAGAAGGAGAAAAGAGATCTCGTCGGCTTTGAGAAAGCATAAGGAAGTTACAAGGAGATTGTGTCTCAAAAAAATAAAGAACACGTGAAGAAGAATCAGAAAATGATAGAAGAAAAAGGTAAATTAATACATAATCGACCAAGTTTTAAATAAAAGTAATAACCTGAAATTTAGATGATAGCGAAAAAAAAAAAAAGAAAAGAAAGTATGTACAACTACATAATAAAGCAGGTACATCCGGACATACCAACGGACTGCTTTACTTGTGTAGTCAATGTCATGGCTAATGGATTCTGCGGCTTCCGTGCTTTGACCAGTCAACTTTACGATGGTAGAGAAGATATGTTTTGGGATGTAAAGTTGAAAGTGAGAGATGTTCTCTTAAAAAACGAACGATACTATAAAAATACCTTCGCTGACTTTATGGAATACGACGAGTCGAAGCGCAGGGTATGCTACGGAATCGAAGAAAAAATAGGTAGCCAACTTATTGCCGATAACATCGTGGGCGCGCCCGAGGTTTATTACTTCTCTATACCAGGGTGTGCTCAATTAGCAGCAGATACATTTGGTCGACCTGTTGCAACATACGTTGAGCAACAATTCAGTAAAAATTCACCTGGAACGACATTTTTTCCTTTTTTAAATAAAATGGAGTTCCAGAAAGAAAGAAAAAACCAATGCTGCTGATTATGCAAAGAGTTAACGGTAACCATTTTGTAACCTTTATAATGCGTTGCTCTGTTAAAATGGTTTGGCCACTTCCGTCTCCCAGCATGTACAGCTATGCTTGTAGTTCTTTAGGAAGATCTGACAATATAAAAGCAACCTTTTGGAACACATACTTGATCTTTAAACAAAGAAAAAATATTACTCATGTAAGCTTTTTTGTTTGATGCCAAATCTTTGCTAATCGTTTATATCTCTTTTTTTTTTACGTTGTAATAGGATGTGAACCATCAATATTATAAATCGAGCTTTTTTTTTTTTCATTTTATTTTAACCTATATAAACTATCCTCATTTAGACTTTTCTTTTATCCTTTTTATTAATGACTTAAAACAATGTAAAAAAAAAAAAAAAAAGGTGTATTGATTGCTAATGTTGACTTTGGGGGACAAAATGATTTCTGTATTAGAAGGTTGTGTTGAATTTCTGGCATAAAATGGCCTCTTGTGTTTGCAGTGCTTTACGCGCAAACGGAGCCTAAACAAAAAAAAAAAAAAAAGGTAGCTTAATGGAACACGCGTAATAATTCCCTCTAAAATTAAATTATTTATTGAAATGATATTGTATTTGAACGTGTTTATGCAAGGATCATACTTTTTTTTTTAGGAAGCTTCATATTGAAACTGTGTTTACACTATTAGTATTGGTCTTTTTAATGTCAACAAGAGTGATTTTGGGTGAAGAAGTTGACCAAAAAAATATGTTACTTTTGTAACTAAAAATAACACAACTTACGGCAAACATTCAATTGGAGAAGTAGAAAAAAGATGACTGTTTGTACTTGAGCCCTAACAAAAGGTATGTATACACGATATATATTATCTCACGAATAAGAGTACATAAAGGGAAAATAATAAATGTTTTTATTCTTCGTCTTCAAAAATTTCTTCATAACTTTCCAAAATGGATTGAACTACTTTAGCTTGTAATTGAGATTCAGCTATTTGTGTTTGAGACCCTGCTTCGTTACTCATAAGTGTTAATCCAAAGATGGTGGCCAGATTAGCAGCGCCCATTTTGTTGAATTTCTGGTTTAATTGTATTCTATAAAGAGTAATTAGAATGACAGTTTGAGTGATTCTTTTGATTACTTGTAAAGATGACACATGAGATATTTTAAAGTAGCATAATGAGCGTCAGATAATTCATTAATGGCAGTATGTAATGCAATCAAACGAGATCTTTCATCGGGTATTTCTATTTCAAAAATGAGTGGGGGGAGGGTGGGAGAGGAGGCGTATGAAAATGTCACTTACTCGCTGCATCAAGGAACTGTTGATAGGAACTTCTGGGGAACAATGGATCAGGTAATTCTCTAAACCAAAGCTTCAAAACACCGGTGACATTATTGATGTCAGATAAATCTTCTTCAGAAATAGGATTGGGATCGCCAGTTTCAAATTTGATTTTTATCTTTTGGATTTTACTGCTTATACCGGACAAACGATAGATGCCAATGGAATTTAAAGCGTATTCTTCTACGACTGTAGCACATTGCTTTAAAATATCAGGTACCATATCGGATGATGTCTCTGCTAGCTTTTCTAATCCCACTCCAAAGACTCGAGGATGAGTGTAAGTGCTACTGACAGATGTCTACAAAAGTATATGTTAATACAAACATACAAACAACACTTTTTCTTACTTGATCTTGGATCAAATATTCACTCTTTTGTATACGACCACTACGATCTGAGCACAACCTAACAAATTCTGCCCAATCAGAATCTTTATCAATCTTGTTGATCAAGCTTCTGAGTCCCTTTCCCTGATCATTATCCAAAGCCAATCCATCCTCTGTTAAGGCTTGTTCAAAAGTATAGGCGTAACTTGCTAGTTGATATCGAAGGGCGACACTACATTCATCGTCTACAGCTTTTAATTCCTTTACTCCCCGCCAGAAAATGTTAGAAAAGAAAAAAGTTTTATTTTATTTTTTATTTTTTTTATTTTTTTATATGCTTACGGATAAAACTTTGGGAAGATGTAACTCGTAATATTCAGCATGCGTTTGCTTTGTCTTTTTCTGTTGCATCTTGTATTGACTGTCAGCAACATCCATTTTACTTCTACAATCACTTTCATTTCTATCCAACTTTTTTTTTTATAAGGATTTAGTCACCAATATATTGTATGTATATATATATATATATATATATTACCTGAGCTGCTGTTCTACTTGATCTAAACAAGTTCTTTTTAGTATTCTGATTGGGTTCTTGGTTTTTTTGAGAAACAGCTTTTCCCCATTCTTCATTTGTAGCTTCAAACTTTTGTTTACTCTTTTCGAGTTGTTGATCTGAATCTTGTAGTTGCTTTTCATAATGAGTTCCTGCATCTTTGATCTTCTTTCGATCTTTCTCGATATGTTTTGATAATGACAAGAGATCCTCTGCTGAGTCTGTAATGGATGTTGCAAATCGGATACGTTGGTTACCGATATTTTCATGTACACTTAAAATAGAAATCCAAACATCACCAAAAGTTCTACAAAAAAAAAAAAAAAAAAAAAAGTAGGATTTGTAAACAGAACAAACAGAGAATTCTGCTTTTTTTTTTTTTTACCCTGACTTGGGATGTGTTTTATCAAATGTTTCTGCTGTTGTCTGTGCTACTTTGACCATATCTCGACCATAGCTTTCTTCTAAAAATGCTCTCTTTTTCAAAAAGGCTGCAATATCCTTAAATTGGAATGAGTTATGCGTCTATTTGATTTTAGCTTACTTTTGTAATTTGTGTGTTATTCTTGACTTTTTCCAATAAGGATTGTAAGCCACCCTATGTATGATAAATATAACTTGTTCAGGACCAATATCTTACTTCTAATTCAGCCATTTGCAAAATAAGGTCATTAAATTGCATTTCGATTGTATCTGCTGTCATCATTTATTAATATAAAGAAAAAGAAAAAGAAAGGAAAGGGGGAGATGAGTTAAATAAAAAAAAAAAAAGGAAGAGAGAGAGAGAGAGAGAGAGAGAGAGAATAGGAGAAGTGTTTGTTATACAATGGAATTTCCTAATTTGAACTTAAAAATGCAACACACCAAAAATGTGTGTGTAAAGTTTCTTTTTTTTTAAATGGGCCAATGCTCTATCCAACTTTGGTGCCTTTCTTGATCAAACATCATTTCTCTTTTGACTTCAACTGATAATTTGAATTCACCTTGTTTGTTCTTCTTTTTAGAGCCAGTTTCCTCTAGATCTTCGATACCATCCAGTTCGTCATGTTCAGCTTCTGGTCCGAATGCAGATACCCATTGTAATTTTTCTGTATCAAATATCATATTGTTCACAATCACTGAAGTATATTTACTCGTCTGTTGACGGTTACTGATCAACATGGGTCGACGTATACTCGCCTTTTCTTGAAAGGCTAGCAAAGCTCTTTCGTTACCTTTCCAACTCTGACTGTTTTCGTCAAACCTCATGCCGTTGAATTCTATTGTTTTGTTAACATTTCTTTATTTTCAAAAAAAAAAAAAAAAAAAAAGTGATTACCTTTCTTTATATCCTGATCATTAGGTTTTATTAACCTGACTTTACTTGCTTTCTATCACCAAAAAAAAAAAAAAAAAAAAATGAGAAAAAAAAAAAAAGACTAATAACAACATTTACCATCATGTTTTTACGCCAAGGTCTATCTGGATCCAACTTATTTTCACCTTTAGGATGTACAGGCATAACAAACTTTTTTTTGGCTTTGAATGTCGACAGATTATCCAATTCATCCAGTTGAGAGCTATAACCATAATCTTTATTCTTCTTGGGTCGAGCAATCAAAGTAGTCCCATTGGCTCCTCTTCTCTCCACCACCGTCGAATCCGGCTTCTTGGGCTTGAGTTTAGTCGAATGAGCACGCGTTTCAGCCTCTCTTCGTTTTGAAGCGGCGGTAGCCATAGTGAATCTATGTAAACGTGGTGAAGGTATCTGTTGAAGTCGAAGAGGTTTGAGAAGAGGAATACGAGATTGTGGTTGTGGTTTAGTTGTGGGAACTTTTTTTCCAATTTGAAATGTCTTGATATTCAAACCTTCACAGAAATCATCATCTTCCTTTTCTCTTTGAATCAAGGCCAGTTTTCGAGGCTCCTGTTGTTGTAGGGTAGATTGGATGACAGTACCTCGTTTCTTTTCAGAGAGCTTTTTGGGTAACAAGGTTAAATCTTGAGGGAAATCAAGACCGCCGAGTTCGTCATTTTCAGTTTCTGGTTCACACAAATAAACATTGCTTGTTGAATACAAGTTTTGATTTGTAGGTGAGTCAACGAGATCCAGATGAGAATCGTAAGTACGGGCTTTTTGTTGTTTAAGCTTTTGAGGAGTAAAGTCGAGCTCGTCGTTCCAGTCATCGTAATCCAACACACGTCCCGAGCCACTGAGCCTTTGTACTGTTCCTGGTTGTTCTGCGTACATGAAATCATCTAGACCACGAATCATGGTTGATTTATCGGTAATGGCAGAATAAGTAGACAGGACCGTACTGTTAGTTTCACTCTCACTGTCTTCAAGATATTCGTATTGGTATTGATATCTTTCACAAGCCAGACTTAATTCTTTATCGGGCTCCACAGAATATACTCCTTTACGTTGAAATACTTGAGTATCTGAAAAGTGAATATCCATTTCCCAATCATCCTCATGAATCATTTCCATTTTATGCACAAAATATATAAAAAAAGAGTGAGAGAAAAGAAAGAAAATTCAACGTATTTATGTTGAGAAACAATGAGACCGCCCAAAATAACCTTCCCTAAATATCATATTGTTCATTGTTGTCAATAAGCCCCCCCCCCCCTCCACTCTCACATCTTGTTATAAATATTTTTCATTTTTTTTTCTTTTGCTCTCTTTAATAAAAAAAAAAAAAACTAGTTTTCGAGTTCCTTTACAAACTTTTCCAAATCAAAATCAGGGCTATCAATATCAACTATTTTTTTTTTTAAAAAAAAAAGGTTAGTCTTTTTTAAATAAAATAATCTTATTTACCTGAAGCAGTAGAGGTTGAAGGAACGTGTTGTTTGGCATAAGCAAGTCTAGCTTGTTCAATCAAGAGTTCTTTACGATGGTATTCAGCTTCAATCTTTTTTTGTTCGGCTTGCTTTTGCAAACTGATGTTGTGAGTGTAGCCGTAAAAGAGACCAAAAGCTAAAGCAGACCAACGTCCAACCTAAACATATATTATTTTTAGTCCATCTCTACCCTTTTGCCCTATAAACAAAAAAACAAAAAAAAAAAGATCAACTTACATTTGCAACAGCACTGTTAACCATTTTGATTTTTTTTATTTTTTTTAAAAAAGGGAAACCCAGGGGGGCAACAAAGCAAGGAAAAAAAAAAAAAAAATTGACATGAGTTTCAAAATTGATGATTTTTCAATATCAGATAATGACGTAGACATTCTCAAAAGGAACCCAATGAAACACTCTATACAGTGCATCTGGTAAATTTCGCCGGATTGTTCCAATTAAAAGTATTTTCCAACTCTCAAATGAGCGACATAGCCGTTCAATCTGTCTGTCCAAGTCACATTAAATTAGAAATGGGTAAATTTTGCCAATTTTTGAAAAAAAAAAAAAATGTCGCTAGTTGAAAAAATAGTTGTCGTCTTTTGAAGAATTGCAATGTCGTATTCAATCAAGTCAAATTGTCATTTCTTTGGACTAATTGTCGGCTATGATACAATGGAGTAAAGAATTGTACCAACACATAGAAAAACTATTATAGAGTATGAAAATTAATTTGTTATTTTTGCTGATAAAAAAGTTAGTTTTCTTTGTTTCCTTTCACTCTTATAAACAAAGGATACACATAAAAAGGCACTCGTCTTTTTTCCCTCCATGTTTTCTCTTCAATTAAATATATCATATTACAGTGTTAACAAGAAAATCTATATGAACAGAACAAAGACCATACTTATTACAACAAAGATTGCTTGATGATTATTTCGAATGGTTTTGGTGTGATTATAAAGTGTATAAATCCGACTAAATGAGCCCAATAGAATCAAAAATTTGCTTTCCTTTTTTAAAAGAGACTTGGTGTGAGTACGTATTGAAGAAAAATGAAAAAAAAAAAAAGATTATAGTAAAATGCTCAGGCTTGTAGTATTTTTAGGGTCTAATTCTCCATAGTGTATACCTCAATAAGTATCTTAAATCAAAGAAGACAAAGTATATTCCTAAACTCAACAACAACACCAAAGAAAAAAAAAATAAAAGGGGATCATGAACCAAATCAAGTATAACGAAGAAGAAAAGGCTTATTATGTGGCTTCATAGTGTGCGAGGGGTGATTCACCCTAACGATAAATGGATCTTTAAAGTACTTTACCATGTGTAAGTATAATTTCTTTTAGTTTTTAATTATAAAAAAATCCTCTATGTAATCGCTAAAGTAGTATATTATATGTTAACTTCTCAACCGCATTTAGTTTCTCAGGATTAGCGCATACAGAAAACGTTCACATGTGTTCACAAATCCAACAGGGAAAGTCAACGAACTTGACTTTATGATGAAACTATAGGAAGAAGTTTTAGGACTTGAGGATTGGAAATGACAAAGGATTATAAATTAAATGAGAGGGGGGAGGGAAGCCAAGTGCACTGACAATGACAACACGCCCCACACTATTGGTTGCAAAGTAGATGGGAGAAAGTGATATGCCAAGCATCAAAAGTAGTAGACATATGCCACATCGAGTCATCGCAAATTCCGGAAAGGTTGTCGCAAAACAACGCATGATTTTTTAAGTATAAATAATAAAAAATGTATAATTTTTTTTTCACTAAATCAAGTTGGTTATTGGAGATGACATCCAAAAAAAAAAAAAAAAAAAAAAAAAAAAAAAAAAAAAAAACAATCAGAAAGAATAATAGTCGTCCTATTAAAAAGAGAAAGTGGAATTAGTTGACTGTAAATGATTATCTTTAGCCAGAGGTTTTAATAACTTGGCAAAAAGCACAGAGAGCAAGATTTTCTCAGTAGATAATCCTTGCAAAGTGACAATATTTACTGTACAATGTAAAACAAGAACAATTTTTTTTTTAAAAAAAAAAGTCGAACGACGCTAGCATTTGCCAATGTTACATTGGCATTGTTAAACAAAATGTTCTTAAATGATTTATGCATGTGTCAAAGGGAACACAAAGTGTATAAGGGTATAAACCTGAGACATATTTTCTGTAGATGAAAAAGATGTGTGTCATATTTTTCGATCTATTTGACCGGTTGCAGTGCAAATAAGGATTGAAAAGGAGCTTTAACCAATTTTTGTTGTGTTGAATGCGAGTGATTTTAGTGCATTGTGTGTGTCCAAGAAAGTTGTTGCTGTGATGACTATTATGGGCAAGTAGCTGTTGGTTGTATTACGAACCCTGCAGACTCGCTTATTGTCTTTTTTTGTATATGCTTAAACGCACTGACTTTGAGGCTATTCACTTTTTGTTTGCATAGTAATTCACCACGGATCAAGGATAAAAACGGACTGAGTTCAATAGCAAAATGCAATTTGTACTGCAGAGAAACACATAAAGGGTCCTAACCAACCGAATAATTTGTACAAAAAGTAAAAAAAAAAAAAAAAAGGGTTTTAAGAAACAATGCTTATTGACAAGATAAAGATAAGCAAAAGAAGGAAATATAGAGACTATGCACAATCGGATACAAGGTAATTCACCGAGATACTTCTTTATCTCGATCACAAGATGACTATATATAGTGCGATAGATAATGAAAACAAAGGTAAAAAAAAAAAAAAAAAAAAAGAGAGAAATCCTTTCTTTATTTAAATTTCCTTTCCTTTCTTTTTTTTTTTAATTGCCAAGAACAAGACTTTTGTTCCGAGCAAGATTTATCTCTCTGGGCCCCCTCTCAGAGACCTCTTGTGTGACACTCTACTCCATTTGGCATGGAACCTCTCTTTTCTGTGTGGTTACTCAAACCCTTTATCGCCTGATCGGACATAGAATTGGAACCAATCTTTGTGGGTTAAATATACCCGAATCAGGCTTTTTTTTTTTTCATATAAATAGAGCTCACTGGTTTCTTTTTTTTTTTTTTTTTATATCTCTCGCCTTATTTCTAAATTAATATGACTTGGACAGACAGATTGAACGACTATGTCGCTCATTCGAGAGTTGGAAAATACTTTCAATTGGATCAATCAGGAGCCAGACGTGAAAGAAAAGGAACAAAGTTTACTACTGAACTAAGAGCTGGTTTAACCACTTTTTTCGCCATGGTGAGAGCCCTTAAACCATCAGACTAAACTTTTTGAGCTCACAATTTTTTTTTTTTTTTTTTTTTATATAGGCATATATTATTTCAGTAAATGCTTCAATTATTAGTGACAGTGGAGGATCATGTGTTTGTGCTGGAACAGAATCCGATCCTACTTGTGACAACGACAGTGCCTATACCGCTTGTGTATATCAAGTCAAGTTGGACTTAATTATCGGTACAGCCATTGTGGCTATGATTTCTAGTATTCTTATTGGTGTTTTTGCTAATCTTCCTTTGGGTATGGCCCCTGGTATGGGTCTCAACGCTTATTTCACTTACACCGTTGTGGGTTACCACGGATCCGGCAAGGTTCCTTATGAAACTGCACTGGCTGCTGTCTTTATCGAAGGCATTATTTTCTTGGTTCTCTCCATCCTTGGTATTCGTCAATGGCTGGCCCGAATTATTCCAATGAGTATCAAAATTGCCATGGGCTGTGGTATCGGTCTCTATTTATGTTTTATCGGTCTACAGACATCCGCTGGTATCGGTCTCGTCACCTTGGACACCTCTACCTTGGTTACTCTTGGTGCTTGTCCTGCTGCTGCTCTGGACGCTGATGGTGCCTGTCAATGGGGACACATGACCAGTGGTACCACTTACATGGGTCTTTTAGGTCTTATCGTCATGAGTATCTTGCTCTTGTACAGAGTGCGTGGTGCCATCTTGATTTCTATTCTCTTTATTGCCATCACCTCATGGCCCCGTGTAAACCAAGTGACTTACTTCCCCTACACTGAAGAAGGAAACATGATGTTTGATTACTTCAAGAAAGTGGTCACCGTACACGATATGAAATACACTCTGGGCAAATTCAACTTTGACTTGAGCGGAAAAGATATCTGGATTGCTCTGATCACCTTTTTGTACGTGGATATCATGGACACCACGGGTACCATGTATTCTATGGCCAACTATGGTGGCTTTACTGACAAAGCAGGTGATTTCGAACACTCTACTTATGCCTTCATGTGTGATGCTATTTCGATTTCGATTGGTTCTTGTTTCGGAAGCTCCCCCTGTACAGCCTTTGTTGAATCTGGTGCGGGTATTGCAGAAGGTGGACGTACAGGTATTACAGCCATCACAGTCGCCTTTGGATTCTTGGTCTCCATCTTCTTTTCACCCATATTTGCCAGTTTCCCACCTTGGTCAACAGGACCTGCTTTGATCGTGGTAGGATCCATGATGCTTTCAGGTGTAAGAAACATCAATTGGGATTACCCAGGGGATGCTATTCCAGCCTTTATTACTTTGGCCGTCATGCCTTTTACTTACTCAATTGCCTACGGTGTCATTGGTGGTGTGGTGAGCTATGTGATTATCAATGGCTTTGTTTATTTGATGGATAAGCTCACACGAGGATATATTCGTCCTGATTACTCTGCTCGTGAAGACTGGTGGACTGCTGCTCTCTCACGTCCCTTCTTGCCTACTTGGATTCGCTTTTTAATAGCCAAGGCCAAGGGAGAACCATTCGATTGGTACCAAGATGAATATGAATTTGAAACTGATACTTATCAAGAACAACCAGAGATTGTTTCTGCTGATCTTGAAAAGGAAAATTCTCAACATCATATGGTGGATAATCTTAGTTTAAACGAGATGAGTGTTCATGAACGCAATTTTAATGAAAAAATGTAAAAAAAAAAAAACAAAAACAAAACAAAACTGTAATTTATTTCAAACCAACAAAAAAAAAAAAAAAAAAAAAAAAAAATTAGTACTTAATAAAATAATAATAAGAAAAAAGCCTGAAAAAATGGCATGAATTTTATTCAAATTTATTCAAATTCAGACTTTTTTTTTTTCTTTTTTAACAATGAATTCTGTTGGAAGAATATCAGAAGCAGCTCATGCATTATTTTATGGTGTTACTCTATTTAGGTATTCACATATTAGACGTGTATTATAGTAAACACTTTTTTTTTTTTTTTTGTATAAGCTTGGCAGGCACCATGCAAGTAATTCAAATAAGTTCTTTTATTTTAAGACCATTTTCAGAATCCCTAATTGTCAAGATCAATTCTGAATTGATTGGCACAGTATGGAAAGTAATGCAATTCATTTTTGAGGTTTGATACTTTTTTTTTTTTTTACAAGTCCTTTATTTAACTCCATCATAACAGAGTCGTAAAAAGGCAAAGATAACTTTTTCTGGTGATAGACTTCCTTTAGGAGAGAACGCACTTGTAATTAGTAATCATGTTTCTTGGACTGATGTTTATTTAATTCATGCAGTAGCCAATAGAAGTCATATGCTAAAGAACTGCAAAGTAAAAAAAAAAAAAAAAAAAAAAAAAAAAAAAAAAAAAAAAAAAAAACGCTGTATGCTCTTTTTATTATTTCTAATTTTTTTTTTTTTTTTTAATAGTATTTCATCAAAGATTCTCTTAAATGGGTAATGAAAAGAAACGGGAGTGAAAAGGATTATACAATTTTCTCATGATGATTATAAATAGATCCCTTTCTTTGGTTGGGGAATGTGGGTAAGTTAAACAAGTGAGTAAAATTTACTTGTTAATCATTTACAAAGTTGGCAGGATTCATCTTTGTTCGACGCAATTGGACACAAGATCAAGACAAGATTATATCTAGCTTTGACAAGATCAAACGGCTCGGTTCACCCGCATGGATCATCAACTACGTCGAGGGCTCTCGTCTGACCCCTAAGAAACTATCAGAAGCACAAGCGTTTTCAAAAGAACGAAATTATCCAGTCCTAAATAATCTCTTGTTACCTCGCGTCAAGGGCTTTGCAAGTTGCGTGCGTCAGCTTAGGAAAACTCATGTTCAATATGTGTATGATTTGACCTTGGCTTATCGTCAAAAAGCACCTTCCATCTTACGTGTTCATACGCGATCCTTGACTCCTGAATATGAATTTCATGTTCATGTTCAAAGGTACGCTATTCAAGATCTTCCGTTGGATGAAACAGAGATGGGCCACTGGTTGAGATATCTCTGGTTGGAAAAGGATAGAAGATTATCAGAATTAAATGAACATTGGATTGATTCTATTGATCCTAAAGACATTTGGACGTGAGCTGATTTTTTTTTCTTTTTTTTTTTTTTTTTTTTTTACTATTGCAAAAAAAAAAAATCATGTGGTTTTTTTTTATAAAGAAATAAATGACTAATCATGCAAAATCTGGATTTTTCTTAAAAAAAAAAATGAAATATTCTATTCTTTTTTTCATTTTTTATTATAAACTCTTGATATTTAACATGATGAAAACAGTAATTGTAGTCGGTGGTGGATTGGCTGGTCTTTCTGCTGCTATTGAAGCGCATGAAGGAAATGTAAGAGTGATATTGATAGAAAAGGAATCCAAGATTGGGTAATGACTTTTTGGAATTCTTGTCATTTTTTTTTTGACGCAATTTTTTTTTTAACAAGTGGTAATTCAATCAAAGCTTCTTCAGGTATCAATGCTATGGTTTCCAAAGAAGATCGTGAATCGTTTATTCAAGATACACTTGAATCGGGTGGTGGAGAGAGCCAAGTAGACCTAGTACACAAGTTGGTAGATGACAGTCGACCGGCCCTGGACTGGCTCATAAAACAAGATGACTCCCTTCATCTCTCTCTCGTATCCCAGTGCGGCGGTCATTCGGTCGCTCGTACCCATCGATGCCCAAGTGAGAACGGTAGACCGGTACCCGTCGGCTGGAAACTGATTGAATCTCTCAAATCTCGTCTGAACGATTTACCCAACGTCATCATACTCACCCAAACTCGTGTCTTGGAATTAATCGTTCGTCAAGAAAGAATCTGTGGTGTACGTTTAAGCGATCCTTTGGGCGAAAGAGAAATGGTGGCAAATGCTGTCATCTTGACCAGTGGTGGCTTTGGTGGTCAAACAAGCAAGCAATCGGATGGTCAAGATACTCTTCTCAACGAATTCGCTCCTCAACTGGTCAATATGGCTACTACCAATGGTCCATGGGCTAATGGGGATGGTATCCGTCTGGGATTATCTGTGGGTGCCAGTACAAGAAATATGGCAAGTTTTTTTTTTTTTTTTTTTTGACTACTACAAAAAAAAAAAAAAAAACTCATCGCTTTATATATAGGAACGCGTTCAACTACACCCAACAGGTTTTGTAGATCCCAACAATCCTCTCGCATCTACAAAATTCCTGGCTCCAGAATCCCTACGTGCTTATGGTGCCATCTTGTTAAACGGTCAAGGCAAAAGATTTGTGAATGAACTCGGACTTCGTCAGTATGTGACTGAACACATATTGGCTCAAGCAGATACAGTGCGTGATCGACCGCAGAGTTGGATGAACAAGGTGTTGCCTGAGAATTACCAAGCGGCCTATTTAATCTTGACAGAAGAAGCAGTGGAAAACTTTGGAAGATCCACCTTGAATTTTTATGCCTCCAAGGGATTCTTTATTCAAGCACAGGGTATCCGTGAGTTGGCTAAAGAGTTGGATGTAGACGAGATCCAATTGGACAAGATGTTGGAGGAATATGATCAAAGGTACGACAACTTTGGCAAGACTCTCTTTCCTTGTAAGTTTAAGAACCAAGAGACCTATTGGGTGGCTTTAGTGACACCTGTGGTGCATTATACTATGGGCGGCCTAAGGATGAATACAGAAGCTTCGTTGTTGACAGCAAAGGATGAGGTGATCAAAGGTTTATATGGTGCGGGTGAGGTAACGGGTGGTGTTCATGGGCGTAATCGTTTGGCGGGTAATTCTTTATTGGAGTGTGTTGTATATGGAAGAACGGCAGGAGGTCAGGCGGCTGTATATGCTCATCAGAGTGAAGGCTTATAATTCATTTATTTCTTGTTCATCAAATAAGTATTGCATTAATTGTTGCTGTACTCTTTGTTTAAAAGCTACATTATAAACCTACAAAGACCAATAAGAATTTAAATAAATAAAAAAAAAGTATTTCTTTTTACCAAATCCAAATCTTGTATTATGTTTTCCATAAGTTGTATATCTAATTTTTCTTGCAAGTGTTTTTGTGGGTAGTTGATCTTACAATTCGCTAAATCAGCCAAGGAAGGCTGAATAATCTCTTTTTCCATGCCCTCTAGCAGAGTATTGGCTGCGTCAATCTCGTCTTTACATTCTTTAATTGATAATCTAAAAAAAAAACCTTAGTATTCTCGTTTTTTTTTTTTTTTTTTTTTTTTTTTTTTTTTTTTTTTTTTTTTTTTTTTTTTTTTTTTTTTTTTGTAGTGAATTTTTGTACTTTGTTTCATCTAATGTGGGTGCTTCCTTGGGTAAGTTGTTTGCGTACTCATTCAAGGCTCGAATACGTTCTTGGTATCCTTCGATTTGTGCAGTATGATCAATGATATCAAATTCAGTTGTCTTATATACATCAATAAGCCCTTCTAGTTCAATCTCTTCGTCATCCACTGTATCATCTT
Source organism: Rhizopus stolonifer B9770 (assembly GCA_000697035.1). NCBI lineage: Eukaryota > Fungi > Mucoromycota > Mucoromycetes > Mucorales > Rhizopodaceae > Rhizopus > Rhizopus stolonifer. Next base: position 29,496 of record JNDS01005055.1, read on the forward strand.
TAGAAAGTATTTCCTGCCACCTATCCAAGATATGTTCAAGTGTTCCTGTCAATTTCATATCTTTTTCAAAGTAATCATTCTTTTCTAATCTTTCTTGTCTTTGTAATTTTGCCAGCTCTATAGTCAATGCTTCATTCTATAAGACATGATTTTAGTAAAAAAAAAAAAAAAAAAAAGAGAACCCCCCAAACAAATAGTCCTACATTATTCTTTAGCTTCTTTACATTTGATAACAATTCTTCCTCTTCTTCTTCATGTTGTGTTAATTCTTTCTCAAGTTTAATCAACTCTTTTTCAAGTTCTATTTTGGTTTTCCTTTGAAAACGCGTTATTTGTTTATTTTTGATTGCTTTTTGATCTTTCTTACCTTAATTCATTATTATTTTTATCCAACACAGCAAGATGAGTTTCGTAAGCAATACGCGATTTTCTATTTTAATTAATTAGAATTTATAAGTTATACTTTTTTTTTTCTTACTTTGGTGAGTGATCTACTTCTCTTTCCCAGTCGTCTTCTTCTTCATCACTTATTTCCACCTTTCGTTTTAACTCTCTTTCAAAAGTATACATTGTTTGCAAGTTACGTAAAAAAAAAAGGAATAATAAAAAAAAAAAAAAAAAAAAATTAAATCT
>JNDS01005056.1:0-26543 GCA_000697035.1 Rhizopus stolonifer B9770
GTATCCGTTCCATCCACGGCCTTCACCTTCACCGCGGTTGTTGGGTCTAGTACAGGTGGTGCTACCGCTCTTCTTGGTGGTGGTGGACTTTCCGGTGGGAACAGGCTTAAGGTAGATGGGGTTTTCCTTTCCGGTACAGACGTGCTTGGAGCAAGAAGACTTACAATCGTTGTTGTTCTTACAGCAGTATCCCTTCCATCCGGACTTCTTACCAGAACCAGCGTTCTTGGCTTCAAGGCATTGAGGGAAAATGCTGGAACCAGAGTTTGCGGGGTTGGCAGTGAAATCGAACTTGCCAGGACCGTTACAGATCTTGTTGACACAACCGACTCTGCAGTCATCATCAGTCTTACAACAGTATCCACCGTAACCGTAACCATCACCGGCACCAATGTTGTTGGGTCTGATACACTTGACACCGTTGACATCAGAAGCAGTGTTGGTAGCAGCGTTAGCAGTAGCAAGGACAGTGGCCAAGAGCAAAGCAGAGATAGATAACTTCATTGTAAAAAGAAATAGAAAGGAGTGTTTGAATAAAGAAAAAAAACATCCTTATTGTCTCCTCTTTTATATAGATTTTCGGAGAAAAAAGTGGAACACACAATTTAGTTTGTAATATTTTTAGAATAAGGCAGGAAAGAAGTACAATGACAAGCGTGTTATGTAATAAAAAATTTAGCAAGGGACACTGTCATTTCAAATTGGCTTCGATGAAAGTAAAAAGAAACTTCAAAACCAACGATCACTTGATGCTTCTTTTGCACCTTCATAAATTCATTTAAAAGGATCGTGGGAAGCAACGCTTACTTTGCGCCATTACATTTTACGTTCAGAAAATTTTGGCAGCCTTATGAACACTTCAAAGCTTATTGTTTGGTGGCACCTTTAGTTTATTTTAAATGAGAAGATTTGTGATACTCTGAGTTTGATGAGTGTTTGCTTTCTATAAGAACCTAACGTACAAACATACAGTCATTGTAATTCTTTGAATTTTCCTTTATATCAATTTTTTCTTTTGAGTTATAAACAAATGTCTAGTTTATATTACTATAGTATGTTGCTACTGAGAGCACTTCACTATTTTAATAAGCAAACTTGAATGGTTGTGTAATCATATTAAATTTCAGGGCTTGATTGGACACTATTTGTTCTATTTTAAGATTTCTTTTTAAAAGGATGGTAGGGCAGATAAATTTTTCGGATCCTTTCTTAAAAAAATAATTCTTCAATCGGTGTTGTGTAATGTGTCTTTCATAAGCATTTTTTTTTTATAAAGTAGGTATTCAAACAAAAAAAAAAGTTTTTGCAATTGTGAATGACCTTTGATGAATGTATGTTTTAAAGAACCTGAATTAGGTTGCTCTACCGTTCTAAACTACCAGCTTTTGTATGAGATGCTTTAAGTTCGATTGTTGTAACACGATTTATTTCTCTTTACTTTAGTGTAGACGGCTAAAATAAATAAACCTATTCCTAATTTAAAATACCAGTCAGTTCTCGTATTTTAATGAAGAAAGCGTTAAAGCGTTTATTTACTGAAAATGAAAATGAAAAAAAAAAAATGCAGCAACTTAAGATTTGGTTAAATGAACCGTATGTGGTATCCTTTGCTGTATTATCCAAGAGTACAATCCGTCACAAAATGAGATATACTTTTTTTAGCACTTTTAGAGCCCAAAAGAGAGAAATAAACAGAAGTGGTATACCACTTGTAAGGCTTTCCTCTAATACCAATATGATTACCAATTGAACTCTAAAAAAAAGCTTAAAATCCTGACGAAGGAATAGTAAATAACAAAACATTCTGTATACAGAGGACAATAGACTAACTACGACTTTGTGGAAAATCAACGAAATGACAAGTGTGCTGAAGTAGAGTTGACAAACTTAGCTAATAGAAAAAAATACTATTCACTATGAGCAATTTAAGGAGTCAACGGTATGTATTTGTATTTAAACAGAAAACAATATTTTGATAGAATTAGAGTTTACTAGAATATACACTTTGTTCGAAACTGAATTTCCAACTTTCTTTGGTATAAAAGCATTGAGGCATTGTTCTTTAGATGTGCACTATGTAATGACAAACTGTACAATAAACTTTTAAAATATAGGTAGCTCTTAGGAAATGATAAATTTTGGGAAAAGTTAGTAGTATTATCCCTATTCGATTAATTAATAAAAGACTTTATACGTTGTTTTATAGTTTTTTTTTTTACTTTTTAAATTAATGTACTAATGAATTATGCTTAGATGGGCGTAGCATGCTTGGGGTTAGCTGTGGTGGTAGCAATGAGGTCAGCAAACTTGGGATTGGCTTTTCCGTTACAGACGCCCTTGATACAAGCGTCCCTACAGTCGTCACTGGTCTTACAGCAGTGCCCATTCCATCCGAGATCTTTGCCTTCACCCTTGTTGTTGCTTCTGGTACAGGTATTGTTTGAAGAAGCGGTGGCGGCTTGAACAGTAGCAAAAGCAGTAACCAAAAGGAGAACAGAGGCGGATAATTTCATTATGTTAATGTGAATTTGTTTGAAGGCAGAAATGATTAATTTTTACGCTGATTTTAAAATTAAAGCAACAATCGAGCTTCAGAGGAAGGCGCTAACAAGACAAAATGTACCAGATGGCAGTGTCGATCATTGGTTTTCAAAGACGGAGTATACCTTTGACACTATTTTTAGATGCACAAACTGTAAGTTATGGCACAGTAGTCCAATCCTTCGATTTCGATCGATGTCGTTCTTAACATATCCTTGAACTTTGACTTGAAGTACTTCTGAAGGTTATATTAAACATCCTGGTGCAGCTACAGACATACTAATGTGTAGCTTAAGATGCAAAGTAATTATGTAATCTTTTTCAGACTTTAAAACAAATAATTTAGTTTAATTACATTTATTTTTGGGATTGCATTTTCCCTTTTGGGAAATGATCCGTAAATCAGTATCATCCTTACATATGATTGGGCGGTTTTAGAAAGTCTTTGGAATAGAAAAGGAAAGCGGGGTAAGAAAATGAAAGCCAGTAATATTTGGAGGAAAAGGATACTTTTTTTTTTTTTTTTTTTTTTTCCAAATGAGCTTGAATGATGCAAAAGCAGAGCTCTTTATAGCATTTAAACTTAGGCTTGCATATTTGAGCAATGGTTTTTGTTATTTGAAAAACGATGTTTTGGGGACTAGACAAAATTATACGTTGAGTTCTGATAAATCCCTACCTATATATAAACTCTTAAGCATTAAGAAGTACCTAAATAAAGTCTTAAAATTAATGAGAAGTGCCTAAATACTACATATTTTGGAATTGTCATACTTTCCGGAATATTTGAAGGTTCCTGGTAATGATTTGATAATAATTTGGTATTTTTTTTAAAAAAAATCCCAGTGGAGAATACAATATGAATATGTATCATCAATATTTCTTTTTTGCTCTGTCAGTCTCCTTCCTCAATAGAGTGCTCGTGAGTATCATCTGGTTTGTTTCGTTAATTGAGCCTAGTTCTGACACCATCGCCTACATGTCACGTTAATACAATAACTCATGTGAAAAGCAACAAGTGTTACTCACCTCAACCAAGGAAAATCCGTTGACAAGGCATTCTATTTCTATTTTCAATGACGTGTAGTTGATGGGAAATGAGAAATAGTAGACATCGTTCAAAACACACAGACCACAGTTTGTAAGTATCAGCGTGTAGGTATGGACATCGAAATTCATTATCTGAACGATTGTAACTTTAATGTTCTTGATAGTGAAAGCAGATAAGAATGGTCATGGACTTGACAAAGACATTCAAATGAAACTTTGTTGCCAGTAAGAACTTCATTTTATAACATGAGGTTGATTTCGCTATTTCCCAAAAACACACAATAGAACCCTCCCAACATCAACGTAAACACCTTGAGAGCACCTATAGTGAAGCTTGTGAGCCCGCGAATAGAAGCTTCCCATTTAAATTTTTAACTGATTTTCACTGATCTTATGTTTAAGAGAGCCTATCCCACGTAAGGCCAAATACACTGTTCCAATTTAAAGAAACAGTACGGTACCATTAAGTCGGTTTTGACACTTTAAAATCATGAAAACCCTTGGGGCTACAAAATTATATTTTACTGAAAGTCGCACGAAATGTTTAATGGAGTTAAAACTGATTCTGGAAGCTCACATCATTTCATTGAACTAAAAATAAACCATTCTCTTGCCATTTTTTTTTATATTGCTAAAAAAAAAAAAGAAAAAAAAAAAAACGGCGATATAGACCGAACGCGCTTTTATCATCCGGCCATGATCACCTTTTAGTTTTCCTCATTCCAGTAGCGTCGGTTCTTGAAGCAGTTACCAACTACACTTTATGACTCAATTGATCAATCTTGTTATGTTTTATGTCGTATTCCAAGTCATTAAGTTTTGTACCTTTTCTTGCAGTATGTCTTTTGTTAGTATTATGATTCTTGTAATATTCCACATACAATCTTTATAAACAAGTAGTCATTGATTAAAGTGATTTATTATTAGAAAATAGAATATGAACACAATGCATTCATAACAAGTATGGTTTAAACAGTTTTGAAAGTTATTGTTGTTGTTGAATTGAAGCATTTTTTTTTTTTTTTTTTTTTTTTATTGCTCTGCATTCATTTTTTTATATGAAGTTCTTGTCTTGTTCCCATTAAGAGCCACCCATTCTTGTACTCTACATCCATGCAATTTGGTATATTTACCAAAAAAGTTGCGATCGTATTTCTTCATTGTCACAAATCCATGTCTCTTTTCAAGGATTTGCTCAGCAGCCATCTGATATTCATGCGTGTGGGCATAGACCCGGTTGATACCGTGTTCATTAGCCCAAGTCATAGCTCTGTTTAACAATAATGTAGACAGGCCGCAGCTTTGCAAGTCGGATCGGACAGTCCATCGTGTGATGGTGGCCGTTCTTGGAGCGTGCTTATCCATAAACACGCGTTCTCCCACAGGTTGTCTCTTTTCAAAGAATGCAGGTAAAGGCAGACGAAACAATTCGAATACAGCAGCAGCGACCTGCTTCCAGGGTTTAAAGGCAGTCTTGCGTCGGTCGTTAATCTCTTGCTCATTGCAGATGAAGCCAATCATACCACAGATTTCTTCGTCAATGGATAATACCCAAAAGTGTGAAGGATCTTGCTGATCAACAGGCTTGCGTTCCTTTTTCTCGCCTTGAGCAATATAATTCAAGTAGTACAAGTCAGGGTCTAGAAGGTCGTTGGCTCTAGCTTCTTCTACATAAGAGGTGAGGTCAACTCTGTCAGATACAATAAACATCACACTGAATCCTATCACAGCCCAGAAAAACGTAGCGATTACTTTGATGGCGGTTAATGTCCATTCGGAAAGTTGAAAAGCAGACAGTGCTTGAGGGAGTATGTACAAAAGACTGGAATAGACTGCAAACCAAACGGCCCACGTAGTTGGTGACCATAATTTTTGTCTAATGCTTTCATAGACTAATGGGACACTGGTGCTGCAAAAAAGATAATCCACTTTTTCGAGATCTGTCTCTCTATAAGTCCTCAAGACTACTTTAGGTGCTTCCTTTTCTTCTGTTGCCATTTTGAAAAGAGAATGAAAAAAAAAAAAAAAATGCTGGTGACCCGAAAGAGTAGTTATTTCCAAAAAGGGTGTGCGGATATTAAAATCTTTTTGGACTTTAACTCCAAATCTTTCATACAATGAACCTATTTAATGCTGTAAAACGAGATTAAGTAGGTATAAAAAAGATTGTATTTATTTGTTTTTTTTAATTATGTGAGAGGTAAATTCAATGGAATACTGTTAACAATCAACTGGACAGAATTTATAGACGCACAATGAATGTCAATCAATGGTTCGCCGTTGTTTAGAAATATCCACACCTTTTTATTTGTCGTAATTCTAACCATCGAATTCGTACTGTGTGTTTGCAGATCCAACTTGATTGTATCTAGATCGGTATACGGCATATTTAAGGCGAATGTCTGATTAAAACGAGTCTTGACTGAAAAGACGCGAAGATGTGTAAACCATCGCGAAAAAGTTGTAAAAGTTATTGGCACAATTTCAGTTACTACAAGTTCAAGGGACTCGAGCACATGATGTTGGCCGTTCGCCTCGGGTATACAAAAGGTTCCGTCTTTTACAAACTTAAAATTTTTGATTTTTGAACAGTTCACAACGATATCAATAAAGTTTTCAATCCCTTCTCCCTTCCAGTCCCAAACGCATACATCTAGTTCGTAAAGGTATTGGGAAACAAAGGACCATAATGTCATGATCGCGTCCCTGTCGCAACAACGGATATGCAGGCTATTCCTTTGTCTAGACATTTTCAATTCGATCCCAGGTTCATATATATCAAGTCTTGAATGGAAAAAGGTAACCTGTAAAGCTGGGTTTTGCTGAAGTATGAGGGGCATTATGTAGGGTAGTTTTTGGGTTATCATATGGGGTATTTTCCAGAAATTGATTGTGTAATCGGGTATTTGCATCGCATACTGAGTAAAGCGATCCAGGCAACTCGGAAGACGCTCATCAAAATCGTCTTCGGTTGAATAAAGGTCGACTTTGAGGGAAACGAGGTGAGGAAACTTTAGTTGTATATAATCCAATCCAAACATATTAAAATCAAGGCCGATGGATAGTCTTTGTATATCTGTAGGCACAATTGAAAACATCACGCTCGGAAATACCATCATCCCCCTTGGGCGCACCACCAAGTCATTTAACAGTGGACATGAATTCACTATATCATCCAATTTAATCAGAGTGCCTGGTACCTCATTCAAAATGAGAGATCGTAGTCGAAACTCTCCCAGATTCTGTATCAGCTTCTTTCCTCCGTCGTAATATGGATCAATGTCTGGTAATTCAAGAGTCTTGATTGAGCTCTTGTACTTTGAAATACAGGTATAAAATTCTTCTGGGGTAGCTCCCAGCGTACTTGGAAGCGATTCTAGCTTTTTAAACTGGTCAGATACCTGGCCTAAATCTTTCCAAAACCTGTGCCGCTGAGACCTAGTACTGGAAATATGCTTGAGATTCGGACATAGTATGGCAATTTCTTCCAGTAATCCCGAGGAAGATTTATAGTGAAAACCTAACTCGATACTTTCCACAACGCGACCTTGGTGATTAAGTTTTAAACATTGAATGAATTCAATCATCCTGTGTTGATCCAAGTAACCAACTTCTTTGTAAAGGTAAGTAATTGTTAAATTGTACCAGTGTTTGCAAACAAGTAAACATTGCATAAAATTTCTAGAGCTGTGTTCGCCATTAGAGAGATTTTCTAAAACTAGTGAAAGAATCTCGGTTGCTAATTTATTCCAGCTGGACATTTTGAAAGGAAAAAGAAGGAAAAAAAAAAAAAAAAAAAAAAAAAAAAAAAAAAAAAAAAAAAAAGAGCCAAGCGTTTTTGAACGCTTTTTAGGTTCTTGTGTTTGGGAATTTGGAATCCAGGTGTATTATAACTATTTGAAACCTTCGTTTGTTGGGGGTGAAATCAACAACATTAAAAAAAAAAGTTTATGTCATAGCTCTTTTAAACTTCTTTAATTTTGGTTTTTGTGTGTGTGTGTTTTTTTTAATACGCATAAAACAAACAGTTAGGTACAAACATTATCTTTACTATATTTGTAAGTAACGCTTAGTTTCTGCAATAAAGCCTTAACACTACAAGATAGCATGTCTTCATCGTAAGTCTTTGTGGAATTGATGGAGCTTTCCAAACCAAACAACTTCTCGTCCAAGTGGGTGAGTATCTTGAGATTGCTGAGAACTTCTTTATGAATATCATCCAATTCTTGCGTGTTGTATTCAATATTGGATACGGTACTTTCCGATCTTTCCATCTCGTCTACTTCTTGTTTGATCCTTTCTTGACCTATGCTTATACATTTCTGAATGCTTTCAAGAAATTCGCGTGTAGCGCTATTTATATCTGCTATAATAATGAATTAGAAAACAAAACAAGAAATAAACATGATTTGCTAAAAAAAAAAAAAAAAAAAAAAAAAAAAAACCTGAGACGTCTTGACAGTTGCCATTTAAATGTTTTATGATTATATTGTCAACAAGGATTTCAAACAGGGTTCTCAGCTTTATTTCGTTTTGCACAAATGTGATATACAAGTTCCTTGGGAAAAAAAAAAAAAGTTTAGATTATTATCTAAAGGTATATTATTAAGTTACGCATGAGTGTGTCTTTTATATCGCAAGATTGAAAAGCGTTTATATTGGCTTTCGACGATCTCGTATAACTCTTTTAACTTTTCTTCGGTAGAAATCTGTTCACTTTTGCCGCTCATTGTTAAGATAAATGTGTTCAAGACTACCTCCTTTTTATATGTTGTCACTTAAAACCAGTTTGTAGTTTAAATAAAGAGTTGGAGAAAAATATTTTTGATTACCAAGTATGAAGGTTTAAAAATGGAAGAGTTTTTTTTTTTTTTATTGAAGTTGAATTCCAGAATTGAAAGAAATGTTCCTTTTTAGTAAAATTATATTAGGCGGGAAAAAAAAAAAAGTCATTCATGCAAAAAAAAGGGTGAAAATTAGGGGGGTATTTATGCAGATGCGACGACCACAGCGGGTGAAGCTTCTACCTGAGTGCTTTCTTGAACATCTTCAGTGTCATTTGGATCTTCTTCTGTTTTTTCATGATGCTCTTCATCAGATTCAGCAGAAACTTCTTCGGTAGTATCAGGAACAGCAGGTGTCTTTGACTTCCTCTTCTTTGTAAACAATTCGGTTAAACGACCCAGAGGAGATGAAGGACGACCCTCCTCCTTTTCTTCTTCATGAGTTTCTATATAAAACAAACGGATTAGTATCTCAATGTTTCTGTCATTCTCAGAGGGGGTTTGAGAACAAAGGAGGAGGAGGAGGCTAGGGAGTTTTTTTTTTTTTTTTTTTTTTTTTTTTTTTTCTTACCTCCATGTTCAATATCATCAGGAGTTTCCACCTTGGGGGCTTCGGTTATGGCTTCAGCTGTCACTTCTTCTCCCCCAGAAGTTTCCTTAGGAGGATCATCTTGTTTCTTTTTACTAAAGATCTTGCTGATAAAAGATTGTCGCTTGTTGGTAGTAGGAATGTTCAATTGAGCTTCCACTTGTTCTTCAGCATGTGCTTCCGTAGCCTCAGGCTCGCTCTCAGTCTTCTTGGATTCAAGGACCTGCTCGCTATTATTAGCATCTTCAGTGACATCCACAGTCTCGATAGGTTGAAGTTTTTCAATCTGAGGTAATTCAGTAGGAACCGGGGCTAATTCAGCGTGTACATCCTCATTTACTTTGGGAGCAGACTATAATATATACATCACATTTAACAAAAAAAAAAAAAAAAAAAAAAAAAAAAAGTATTTCTATTATTCAATTACCTTTGATCTAGAAAAGAAGGATCCAAAACCTTTCGCCTTCTTTTTGTTTTCGATTGATTCAGTGGGAATGGCCTCGACTTCTTCTTTAGACTTTCCAAAAGGATTAAAGATGCTGCGACGTTTGGAGGCAGAGGCTTTGGGGGTCTGAACTGGTTCTTCAGATAACTCTTCTGTTTCCTTTGGTTCTTCTTCTGTACTTGCTTGTACGACAGCTTCTGCTTCAGTATCATCGGCAACTTGAGATTCGACAGCAGGTTCGGTGGTGGGAATAGTAGCTTCAGTCATAATAAAGTAGATTGAAGAAAAAGAAAAGAAAAGAAAAAGACAGGAACTTATGCAATGTAATTTATATGCGTTTTTTTTTTTTTTTTTTTAAAAAAAAAAAACTTATCATCTCATCCACGAGTGGTTACTATAGTGGGGATAAGAAAGGAGGCATTAAAGGTTACACTGCACTTGATCGTAATCTTAGTAAAGTGCATGTGCTTTCTTTAAACATGATACAGTCAATACCAAAAAAGCAATTGACTGTTACAAAATAAGTAATTGGCGGTTAATAATGATTTCAATGACGCTTTTTTTTTTTTTTTTTTTTTTTGAAAACATTTGTCGATTGAAACAAAAATTGTCGGATGAATTAATATAAGCACACTATCGATGCACACTATCAAAAGAATAATGCCATGCAAGTCCGAAAATGTGTATGAGTAAAAAAAAAAATGGATTAGCAAACAGATTATTACAAAAATGAAGCCGATTTTACGCTTAGACCCCTTCCCCCTTTAATTTGACAGATCCTACAAAGTATATTTAAGTAGAATCTCGCTGAAGTTATTACAAATTTTATATGCAAACGAATGTTATGCTCATCTCTGCTTTTGAAAGTAAAGAAACATCTTGTAAGTTTGTTCGCTATCCTAGTAGCTTTAATTCAATTCTTAGTACTAGTAAAAATGATCCGTGGATTACCATGTTTTTAATTTTCAAGCGTGGTGTCGATCTTGAGGTTTGCGTTGATAGTTTTAAATCAAAACAAAATTCGACATTAACAAACCTTTGTTTGGAGTACTTTTCCAATGCAGTTCAATTTTTTTTTTTTTTGAAACTTAATAGTAATCATAACCATAAAAATATCTTTATTTCAATATATAGCCAATGTTAAAGAATATTGAAAGAGGATGTAGATTTAGCTTTATAGTTTCTGAAAATTTGAGTTTGCCTCCACTGATAACTACTTTTTTTTTGTGAAACGATTGTATAACAGCAAGTGTAAGCCCAGGAAATCAAGCATTATTTCCTATCTTGGTGGGCTTTCAATAGTGTCTCAATAAGCAGAAATTCATAGAAATATAACAAAGGCATGTAACACTTTTACTACAGTATGAAAAAAAAAAAGAGATAGATAATCCGATTTACCAAACGTGAAGCTAATTAGTGAGTAACTTTGCCTATTTCAGAATTTTTTTTTTCCGCTTGTTGTCAAAATAATAGATCAGAATACTATTATGTAAAACAAAAATATTCAAGCTTTTTTTTTTTTTTTTTTACTCTCCTGCGAAAATAAAGCTTACGGCTCCTTTTGTTTGTTCTCCTTTGACCGCCCTCTTCCCCTTTTTATTCCAAGAGTTACAAATAAACATTCAAATTAGACATGACATCTTGTTTGAAACACATGCAAGATATTCTAATAAGGGGAACAACTCGAAATACGGAGACGTTTAAATGAAGTTTTCTTTTTTTTTTTTTTGGCAGATGTGTAAAAAAAAAATCTACATTAGTCAAACTCTATTAAGCTTAGCAGAATTGAAACTTCATTCATTGTAGAGATGCTTGAACATGTTCTTGACGAGTACGAAAGAACTTGGAATGCAGTCGAGAATTTTGATTCATGTTAAAGTCGTGTAACCTAGAATGTGTAACATTGTATCCTGCAGCATCAGGATTTGTTGGTGCATATTGAACATTGACAAATGACACGTTAAATTCACAGATTTCTTATGCCTAGACCATACACAATCTTATCACTATTATATAAAAATAATAATCAAAGAAAAAGAAAAAGAAAAACTCGGAGCATTTAGTGTTTTTTTTTTTTTTTTTTTTTTTTTTTTTTTTTAAAAAGAAAAGGGCCTGTTAAAAAAATACTCCTTTTACAATTAGTTTCATAAAACGTGATTGATTCAAGTTATCCACGAGATAGTTCTTCAGGTGTTATTTCACGGGATTTAGTTAGTGTGATTCTTACTGGAACATGGACAAAGTGTTCATATCTTATTCAAGTTACGTGATAACAAGTCTCGATAATGAGTTCATTTTTATTAAAAAATTATTGCAAACTTTCTAAATTAGTTTTTTATACGCACCATTATATATATCGTACGCCATAAAACAACAGCCTTTTAACTTTTATTAACCTTACATGAAAAAAAAAAGGATTTTTTTTTCTATATTCTAAGTGTTGTAACTGTTTTTCTTAATAAGATGATAACTAAATAATTTATCTGAGCTCCGGTCTTGTCGTCGCGACTGTTTCAATAAAAAATGAATTCGTCCAAAAAGATTTTGTAACCAATCCGGATTTTTTTTTTTTTTATTTTATTTTATTTTATTTTTTTTGCCAATCGTCTCGCATTGTGAACCAAAATGTAGTACGGGAATAATTAGAAATAAAATTAAACTGATTTAAAGAACAATTGAGTAGGTTTACCATTTTTTTTTTTTTTTTTTTTTTTTTTTTTTTTTTTTTTTTACTTGTATGCACGTTAAATACGTTATATATTTAGAGTATAGCATATCATCAAGAGAAATAAAAGTGATAATATGTTTGTCATATTTTGAGAACTTCTCTTTTTCGTAACCAATTAACAACAACTTTATGGTATTTGCGATGAAGGGCATAATTCTGTTATTAATTAAAAGAGTGCTTTTACAACACCAAGTTTCTTTCTTCACTCATTTTGTCATATTCAGTTTCACGATTATTCACTGTTCAAACACAACAAATTCCAACACATACAAAAGCTAAACTAACAGATCTATCTTGAATCTTATTAAACATTATGAATTTCAAGTCGCTGAATGCTCCTTGTATCAAATCAGTAATCATTTGTTTAATAGCAGAGACGCGCTGTGATAAGGTAAGTTTTCAACTCAAAAAAAAAAAAGAAAACTTGCTTTCGTAAGAACCCGGTATTATAGAAAGTAGATGGTTTGCTTCATCGTACAAGATATCCAGGTTGTATAAAACAAATGAAAACATGAGCACCAATAGTTTTCTAGGATACCCTCCCCGTTCCCCTTTTTTGTTATTCACAAAACTTGGTTACCCGCTTGTGACCATATCGAATTGTCTCCGAAATATAGTTTTTAAGGCTATTATAGTAACTTTTTGTTACACTTTTCACATAGAATCTTGGGGGAGGGGGGGGGAGAGAGGAAAGCATCCAATCATTAAACTTTGTTATTGACCTGATTTGGGTTTGTTTTTATTCTTGAAATAAATGCGGGGAAATGAGTTTTGATTGAATGTTTGCGATGCGCGCACATAAACAAAAGAGGCGTCGGGAAAGTCTGTCATCTGATCTTAATAGTAACAAATAGTAATCTGACGTATATATTCATTTTAACAGTATAAACGATGGGCCCCTTTTTTTTTTTTTTATAATAAGAAGAAATAAGGTGGCAGGTGACCTACACAAGGTAGCCTTATTTAGGCAAAAGTGGAGATAGTATAATAACAAACATACATCTCTATTAAACTGAACAGAAGGTTGTTCTAGCGAGTACCATTTTAATATCCGAAATGTAGATGATTTACCCCGCCTTTTTTTTTGTCATAGATGAATTGCATTAATACAAGATTTCCCAAAGTTTTTCCTTTTTTTTTTTTTTTTTTTTTTTTTTTTTTTTTTTTTTTTTTTTTTTTTTTTTTTTTTTTTTCTTTCTTTCTTTCTTTCTTTTTCTTTCTTCTTTTCTTTAGTTTATAGCTAAATAATTTAGTCGTTATTACAGTGATGCTTATAATGACAGGAGTTCCTCAACAACATGATATCATGAAACACAACATTGTATTTCATAATAATGATACTTCTTGTCCCGAGACCACAAGCAGTAGCAACAGTAGAAAACGCAAGCAAGATTTTCAATGTAGTTCTCTAGAGACCAATAGCTTTGGTCATTACCCAATTTACTCTGAACCGTTTGAATATCATCCCTTTCAACACGAAAAAACGGTGGCCCAAGATTCAAATCATTCATTTGAGATTCCCGTAGAGCCGCTTGTCACCCGATCTACGCCTCCCTTCCAAACCTTTTTACCCAACCAGTCAGAGACGAATAGCGTGGGAGAAAACCAAGGGTTGACGGAGATGATGGTCGATTTTGATTCTCTCAGTCAGTCCAAGATACTCGTCCGTTCAGATTTGATGCAAACAACTTGGGAAACAACATCTCCTATTCAATCTCCCACTCGTTTTTCTCCAGGCACGCCCGGTTTTTTCACGCCCGGATTTTTGGAATCATTACAAGAGAATGAGGTATATGAACAACATCCTTTGAATCTTGATTGGAATGAACATGATAATTATGATTCAATGATTGTCAAGATGGAACAGGTAAGAACAAAAAAAAAAAAAAAAAAAAAAAAAAAAAAAATGCTTAAAAAATTCATTCAACTCATTTTTTTTTCTTTTTTTTTTTTTTTAAAAAAAAAGGAAAAAAATCTGGTATCACAAAGTGGAGAAAGTGTCACCTCTTTCTTTACAACTGACCAAGAAAATGATAGGCCTATACTCTCCCGCCGATCTCTGGGACATGATTCAAGAATAAAGACACTTGTTCAGACCTATTTGGTTCATTCATTGAATGATGAATCTGTTGCTAATTTGGGTGAAAAAACAGTGATTGTGTTGACGAGTAAAGTAGCTCAAAAGAGTTATGGTACAGAAAAGAGGTATAAAAAAAAAAAAAAAAAAAAAAAAAAAAAAAAAAAAAGAGATACTTACGAGAGTTTAGATTCCTCTGCCCTCCGCCTACGGCTATTTTGGTAGGTACCAGTTGGTGGACAGCCAAAGAAAAAGAGGATAATAACGAAATACTCAGAATACCTGGCATGGGTAAAGATCTTTTGTTGGGGCCACCTAAACTGTCTATTACGATCTCAGGGGAGAATTCGACGCAAGGAGGTCAAGTGGAATGGTACACCGTCTCTGGTGCAACTGTTGGACAGACCGGTCATTTCAAACCTCCAACCAAACAAGAAAGCACCACAAGGTTTCGTAGTTCCGAATCTCGTCACCCACCTGTAGAACTATACAACAATGATGCACATGAACCTTTGGCGGCAGGAAAATCCGTCTCAAAGCATCTGTATATCAACGACGCCGATGAAAAACGAAAACGCGTAGAATGTTTAATTAAGCTTAAATTGGCTAATGGAATTCAGATGAGCACAATAGCCAGCAAGCCTATCAAAGTTATAAGTAAACCCAGCAAGAAAAGACAAAGTGTGAAGAATATGGAATGTAAAGTAGTAAAAAATATATATATATATATTTTCGTTAAAAACAAAAGATTCATTTTTTATAAAAAAAAAAAAAAAAAGTGTGTATTCACCACGGAACTACTGTCTCTTTATTTAATCGTATTCGTTCACAAACTGTATCTACAAAATATCTTGGCGTCTCCACCAACACGCCACTTTCTTTCCCAGGAATTCAAAAGGAGACAAAGACTGGTGAAGGTACTTGCTTTGTGGCGCGCATGAACTGTTGGGACCCATTTGTTATTTGGATTGTTGACCCATCCTCATCTGAAGAAGCAGATCCTCAAATTTACCCTCCACCACCTGCTATTGCTCTCAAAAACAAGACAGGCGAACCAGTTCCAATTCATTACAATCAACCCATCGTCTTGCAATGTCTCACCACAGGTCTCGTCAGCCCAGTCATGATCATCCGCAAGGTAGATCGCGCCTCTACCGTCGTTGGCGGAGCTCAAGCCGAAGATGAAATTGGGGATGAAGTTTTAGGTGATCCTGTCTCTCAGTTGCACAAGATTGCTCTTCAGATCGTGCAAGATCCCTCCGAGACATCACACACCTACCTGGCCTGCTTAAACGATATTGTCGGTATGCACAAGACCACTAACGCCCGAAAACCCTTTTCAAAGGCGCATTGGGAAGAATTATTCGACGTCACCTCACAAGAGGGTGGGAAGGTGATCAGGAAGCGTAGGGTGTCTGTCGATCCAGTTTCTCATCCACCAGAAAAGCTCATGTCCTCCATGTCTCTGTCGGACCATCACTCTGAGCTCCTTCGTCAACAGGAATTACCTTTCAGACGCCGTGTGAATAGTTTAAATGAGGATTATGGTGCTCCTCATCAATTGTTTCATCCAGAAGTCTCACGTAAATCGAGTATCAGCAGTAGTTCTTCAACACCCTCTATTGCTCGAAGATCTTCCTCGGCAAGTACTGCTGCTCATCATCTAGGAGCCTATTGGAGCGAAGATGTGTCGGATGCGGCCGTATGGACTATTGTGGGAACGGATTGTGCGACTTTTACCTTTTGGTCTCCCTTTTTAGATGACCCATCCTGTTCTCTATCACTCAACCCATTACCTTCCTTGTCTCACTATTTTGCAAGCACGAACAAGCCGGATCATGAAAGAATCTTGACAATGCATGGAGAAAACTTTTCAAGAGATCTTGAAGTTTGGTTTGGCGATGTCAAAGCAACTTATACAGAATACAGAAGTAGAGAATTGATTATTTGTAAAGTACCTTCAAGACAAGAGCTACAGCAAGCGAATAAGCTGCATGGTAATATACCCATCTTGTTGGTCAGAGGGGACAGTACCATCTGTAAAACTGGTAAACATTTTCCATTGTAAAGTCTCTCTCTCTCTCTCTTATATATGAACTATATATGTATATGTATCTCTCTATCTTTTATGAACTATATATGTCTTCCCTCTCTCCCTCTTTCTATCTCACTGTCCTTATTCATAATAAATACTTTCTTTATAACACAGAATATTTATATTACATACAAAAAGCTACAACTATTATACAGTAAAATGTACACAAAGTTTTTTTTTAGGATGAGGGGAGGTAATTATTGTATGGAGCATTGACGGTATGGACGCCTTTCGGTAGGTTGGTCTGTATTTACAGAATGATAGGTTGACATGGTAATAAAGGGTAAACGTACGCTGAATTTCTCACGAGAGATTCTCTTTGACTCTGAATAATCCTCATCTACACTCGAAGATCGTTTGATACCTACTTTTTTTTTTTTTTTTTTTTTTTCGAGGAGGGACAGGAAATCAGCCTCTTGTTGCCTTTTGTTTTCTCTCTTTTTACCTAGTCCAAAGGACTCCCAGCGTTCCAAATTGGAATTTAATTGATCTATCATAAAAGAAATCTCTGGTGTCACTTTACAAACCGTCTTGAAAAGATCCAGTGCAACAAAACGAATGAATCCAATCTGAGAGTCCTTCAACACAATTTTTTCACGATCATTCATTGGAGAAACTGACATACCGAGTTCCTTTTCCAAATCACCTTGTGCTGAAAATTCTTTGACTAATAATTGAGCCCATTTCTGACTGATGGGAAACGATCTGGCCACATTACTGATATCAGCACATTTGATAAACGCACTACATAACAAGACGCGTTCTTTTTCTCGTGTAATAGAATCCAAATGATTGAAGTTAACTGAATAAAATCTTTCGGATTGTTCTTTGATTTTTTCTACATAATCTGAATGTAAAGCCATATCTGTAGCCAAGATGCTTGAGATCACTATTTTTATGAAACCTGGTTTTTTGTTATTTTTTTTTTTTTTTTTTTTTTTTTACCACAAAAAGAATCACCTATTAGTTTATCTATGCCATACTTGCTTAGTAATTGAAATAAAGCAACAGAATGTAAGTTTTCTAATATAGATTGATCGTTGTATAAAGAAGCTAATGGGTTAGATGAATTGATCTAAGAAAATAAGTGTTTGGAACAAAATGCTTTTTTTTTTTTTTTATATACCAGAAACATGTTATTAACACCAGGATGAGCAGCGTCATGACCAATGGAAGCTACTAATAGAGCAAATGCATCTATAGGCAATAGGATACCTTGTGGTCTTGTTTTGTCAGAATGTTTATTTGTGAACGGTAATACACCTGTTTCACATAACATGAAAAATAAACATTGTAGTACATCAACAGCATGAGAAAAATTATGATAGGGATTGTCGTTATGGTAGACGGTGGATAGGTCAGTAATAAAGTTATACAGTGTATCTAAAGCAGTTGAATTGTATATATACTTGATATCATTTTTTTTTTTTTTTTTTTTACCTTGACGAAGAGAGGAAAGGTGGCATAATTCAGGCAATGATAATAATTGATCAAATACAAAGTAAACAGTCTGAATTAATTCTTGGTCACTTGAATCAAATGGGCTAAAATCCCAACTGTATATTCGGCTCTGGAGTTCCAACAGTCTTGTTCTGTGTAGAATAAGTAAAAAAAAAAAATCTTTTTTCTCTCTTTTTTTTTTTTCGTTACCTTGAAATGGGTATATGTCGAACTATGGATTGAGTATTTGCGTACAAGTTGGTTACTACTTTAGGTATACTAAAAAAAAAGATGAGATCTCAGTAATAATAATATGTAGATTTACTTGTAAAAGGTTGTTTCCTTTATACGTTGGTACAATAACGACTCTGACATTTTAGAGCGTTGTTTTTGATATATTTTCTATATGTAAAAGATTACTATCACCAAAAAAGTTACTTTGTTTTACCAAAAATAAAGTTTTAATGATATCCAAATGGAGGGGTTTTATCATATAATCCATAGCACCTGCATGTATGTATTCTAGCATGATATCTGTATCTTTCTCTGTCGAACATACTATCGTGTTGTGAAAATGAGTGGATGATCAGTTGAATACAAACTCACCAATAAGAGGAATGTTCTCAGATAAATCGCGTACTACACTTTGAATCAATTTGATTTTCTCAGTTACTTGATCTTTTATCGCGTCCAAATCAATTAAAAATAATGTGGGATGATTATTTTTACTAATCTCCTTTACTTTATCAATAGCTTCTAGTACATTGTCCTTGTAATATACTTTACAAAAAAAAAAAAAAAAAATCATTCATTCATTTGTCTCTCTTTTTTTTTTTAAGATTAAAATACCTCGACCAAATACAGATTTTAATAAATGGTGATCTTTACCATCCTCTGTTGTATTGGGTCCAAACAAATACACCAAAGAACAATCAAATATATCCATGTGTAAAGTAAATGAAAAAAAAAAAAAAAAAAAAAAAAAAAAAAAAGAAAGAAAGAAAAAGAGAAATAAAAGGATGAGTCAGTTTAGCATTTTGCCATCGTTGTACAAAAGGGGGAAATCTTTCGCCGCCTTATCAAATTGATATACTTTGTGAAACGTGACTAAAAACTTTGACCATACACCATTTCCGGAAATAGATAGTATAGATCTCACAGATAAAAATTCTCTTTTTATTTCTGTACGCTCTTTCCGGAAACTTTTTGCGCGTACATTGTGTAACATTTTACACTCATAGCAAAAAAAAAAAAAAAAAAAAAATTACCAATTGCTGAAAACAATTAAGAAAACTGTGGCGCGTCATGATTTTAAACATTTATGTACATTGTTAAGATACTTATCTGTTGTCAATATTCAGAATGGACTGGAACACAGTGGTATTGCTTCTTGAAAATTGGAGTGAACAGACTTTTATTAAAGAACAGTTCTCTTCCCCCCCCCACCCTGAACTGAATCCAATTGAGCAATTCTAGTCATGTGTCAATAATGAAGTCAAACGAAATAAGTTTCTAGAAAAAGAATCCTTGATAGTGAGAATTAATATTTATTTGAACAGCTTTTTCTTTTTTGGGACGATGGGGAATAAATGTGGTACAAATATACATATGAAGGAAATGTTCAAGATTCTTCGCCAAATGGATGGCGATCCACAGTTATGCCGGTATGAATATTATAAAATAAGTCACTATTCATGGCGATCCAATCATATTCGTTGTCGGGCTCCAAGTCGGGCTCCAAGTCGGGCTCCAAATCGGTATGGTGAGGGAAGAT
This sequence comes from Rhizopus stolonifer B9770, assembly GCA_000697035.1. NCBI lineage: Eukaryota > Fungi > Mucoromycota > Mucoromycetes > Mucorales > Rhizopodaceae > Rhizopus > Rhizopus stolonifer. The sequence goes on from JNDS01005056.1 coordinate 19,524, forward strand.
GGCACAAATGGTATGGAGGTTGTGTTTGCAGCGCTAGACAATCCAGCAGTAAGAACAGCTAATGATAGTTGGTCTCGTAGAGGTTCGTAAAAGGTCGATCGCGTGGACAACAGGCAAGAGTAGACATCAAGGCAATTATCTGGGTCAATAAACTGAGATGAAAGTGACTTTTTTCTCTTTTTGAACTGAAATACTTTGGATAAATAAGCTTGAACACGACATTCAGTCACGCGGGCCGTGCTACCAAAGTCGAGCAGAAACGCATTGGTGTCTATAAGCTTGATTAAATTAGCTAGTGCTGCAATCGGCCGTTCTGTGCCAAGGCAGTGTGTCTAGATTTGCTGAATGTACGAAGTGGTCTTCCTGAAATTATGTTCCTTTTCGATCAGCGACACGATAGTGTCATATGTTTGATCCACCAAGGTAGGGGAGTTGGTATTGTTTGCGTCTTTGCTTGTCAACGAGGAGACGAGATACTTGTTCCAGCCCGTTTCTGGTACAGCTCAAGAATTTTATGGCTAAGTCTGTATTAATCAGATCTTAAATGGAAGACAACCCTCAGGCCATCCAATGCAGTTCTTGGTCTGATACGGGCATATCGTTCTTCCACTTGTAAAAGATGCCAATTGTTTTTTGCTTGACAATTGTGCTAGTAGTTGAATCTTTGAAAGCTACACTATCGGCCTCCGTCATGATCATATACTCGACATATTCTTCCAAGACATGTTACTGCTGCTTGACGGTCGTGGTGACACTAACTGGAACCAGTTCTTTTGATTCAATACCACAACGTTGAACAAATATGTCTTTGACCGTCTTGATATCCTTAAAATGAAAACTGATGATCTTCCACAACTCATTCACGACCTTGTCAATGTCCGTCCATTCATCTGCAGAGAATGTGTTGAAACATTATAATTAAATGATCCATTGGATTTAACAGTCATCATTTATATATATATATATATATATATATATATATATTTTCATAACAAACTGAAAAACTACTATGCATTGAACATTTATTCATATTTGAAAATCAAATGTCTGTAGTTACAAATATCAATAAAGATTTACGATTTTTGTGTATCTCCCGATTATGTAGAGCCTATTATATCTATTAAATTTGAATTTAAACTTGTCTACCAGCAATGGCTTAAAACGTTGCCAACTGAGTATAAGAAAACCAATATGACCATCTAAAAAAGCAATCCTTTGTTGTTGTTGCCAAATTGACTACTCCTTTAAAGCTACATATTACTGTTTATCTCTGTAACCATGCTGGAAAACCCCAAAGAAAAAAAAAAAGAAGATATAATACAAGAAACAAAAAAAAAAAAAAAAAAAAACTTATCTGCAAGCTTCCAAAAAAGATTTGAGTAGGTAATTAAATGGAGCAAGACTGATATAGACTACAACAGCAATTGTGTATTTATCGATGAGTCTGCGTTCCATATCAACTTGAAAGGAATAATGGCTTGGTCAAAAAAAAAAAAAAAAAAGCCCGCGCTGAAGTAGTCCAGCCTTTAACCAGAACCAAGACGGCAACTGTGTTTGGACGCTATTTCTCCATAGTGCTGTCAATATTAAGATAATAGTGTCCGTTTGCTGAGGCTTCGAAGAAAAGAAAAGAAACAGGTGGTAGCAAGGCCCAGAAAACTACTGGAACTGTTATCGTTCATTATGTGAGTTTTATTTCAAGCACCTTAGATGTCATCATGGATCATCACAAACAGCTTAAAGGACATTGTTTCATTATGGATGATGCGTCTATTAATACATCAGATAGCATTAGAAGGTTTATTGAGAGCCGTGAATATAGGTGTGTTTATATTTTATCATATTCTCCTGAACAATTCTGGTCAGTTGTAAAGAGTGAATTAAAACGAGAAAAGCCCTTGGAGACCGAAACTCTTAATATTAGAATCATTGAAGCATTTTTAAACTCTCTCTTTAGCAATTTGGAAGGATTCTGTCACTATTAAGCTTCAAAGTTCTAAACTTATTTTAATAAAGAACCTTTATAGTAAAATTTGCATACAGTGTGCAAAAAAGATAAAAAATGTGCGGAAAATGAAAAAAAAAGAGCAGTTTTTTTCTCAGCCTGTGCGAAGTTATTAGTTTTATATGACGATTAGCGGCTTTTTAAAAAAAAAGCAGAACATTTTTATTTATCGAAGGGCTGTACACGTACACTCTCACATGCACACTTAAAAATCCCCCTTTGTTTTCGTTCAGCTTTTTTTTTTCTCTCTCTCTCTCTTTTCAACTATTAAGCAAGTGCGTTCTTTTAAATTTTGGCATTTATTAATTTTCAAGTATATAGGGATGCCTAAAGAAACAGCCAAACGTTCCCCCAAAGAAGAAGGAGAAAAAAAGACTCGTCGTTCAAAGAAAGACGCTGATACTCCCAAACGTGGTTTATCTGCATACATGTTCTTTTCTAAAGAAAATCGTAATACTGTCAAGGAAGAAAATCCTGAGGCTACCTTTGGTAAGTTTTTTTTAATTTAAATAGAAACTTTGAAACTTATTTTTTCAGGTGAACTCGGTAAAATCCTTGGTGCAAAATGGAAGGCAATGGATGAGAAGGAAAAAGAGGTAAATAATAAATATAAACAACAAATATAAACAATTTAAAAAAAAAAAAATGAAATAATAGCCTTATGTTGAAATGGCTGCAAAAGACAAGAAACGATATGAAGATGAAAAGGCAGCTGTAAGCTTTCAATTTATACATAATCTGAAACTCACATTTAATCAAATAGTTGGAATAAAAACTTGTTTTTTTTTTTTTTTCTATAATATTTTAAAGAGTAAATCCGGTTTTTGGAAATCATGATGAACGACGTTTACAAGCCAGTAAGAGTCACCAATCTCTTTCAAAAGTGCTTGGCTTGAGCTATTGGGTGGATATTGTTCTTCCCATTCTTTCCATAATCCAAATGCTTCTTCCTAAAGATTATTTTAGTTTCAGATTGAATTTGTTTGTTTTTTTTTTTTTTTTTTTTTTTTTTTTTTTTTTTACCTTCCAACTCTCAAAACTGGCTTTTTCAATAATTGTAGGCTGAATGATTTCTTTTCCGGGAAAAACACCCCAGGTCACTGCACTTTGAGCATCAGGATCTGTTACATTGGTAGTAAAGTCACCCTTTCTGTTGGTAATGTACCAAGTCACCAGCTTGTCTTTAGAAAGATGCTGCATCAAATCCTTGACAATTTTATCCGACACAAAGAACTCAATAAAAGCCTTTTGATAAACATAACCATCTTTAGGCCCCCAACCATAGACGGGGTCATCACTCGGTTTACCATTGACCGCAGGTTGTGAACTCACCGTCCAATAACCACGGTCGATCAAGGACAACAACTGCTGACGGATACTCTCGGTTTCAGTTGACAGACTCTCCTCACACCAAGGCAGTGAATCCAACTCTCCCTGAACATACTTTTTAAACAGCTGCGTTACATCTGTCTCTGTTTTTGGCTCTCCCCATTTGGAAATAGCTTGTGAAGTCTATATACAATTGTTTATTCATAAAACTCTAAATCTTGTCCTGTTCTTACGGGTAATATCTGGTTTGCACCATAAGTATTTTCACCATAGGCTATCATGGGGAGTCAGTCTTTACTCGCAAATAAATTATCTTACCTGGTGATCTGTAATCACCATATCGACCGTTAGGAAATTCATCCCACAAATCAGCCTTAGCCGGATCGTGAATAGGAGTCCAAGGAGATACCTTGTTAGGATGTGAAGCAGTAGATTCCTAAAATACATATAAATATAAATGAAATTTGAAGAAAAGCAAAAACTTACCAAATTCAAGTTTAATTGATCCAGAATTAAACGTGTGGATCTTTCCAAATTCAAGGTAGAAATATGGAAATTGCAAGTATTAGCCTCCTTGTGTAATTGCTTGATCATTTTCACTGCTAATTGTACACCGTAATCCTTCACTTTTTGATCATCCGCCTTGATCGCCTCCAGATCCGCCATCAAACTCTCAGGCACCTTAACATTACACAGATGAATCATACGACGGAAAGTCTGATAGGTAGGAATAGGCATAATACCCGGCACAATAGGTACCTTAATTCCAATCGCACGACACTTCTGCACCCATTTCAAAAAGGCCTCGGGATCATAAAAGAACTGTGTCAAAATGAAATCTGCACCGGCATCCACTTTTTGTTTGAGATAAAGTAAATCTTGCTCCTTGCTTGGGCAATCAATGTGCCCTTCGGGGTATCCGGCCACACCAATACAAAAAGTGTCTCCAAAAGTCTGTCGGATATGACGGACGAGATCGATAGCATGTGAGAATTGGGTGTCAACAGGTGTCCAGTATTCGGCTCCGCGAGGTGGATCGCCACGAAGGGCCAAGATGTTTTCAATTCCGGCCTTCTTTGCTTGTTCGAGAGCTATGTTGATCTTGTCCTTTTCCATGTTGGTACAAGTCAAGTGCATCAAGGTATCAAGACCATGGATCGTTTGTGCGGACGAACAGAGCTTGAGTGTACGTTCGTGTGTGGATCCACCGGCACCCCAGGTGCATGAGATAAATTCAGGATCGAGTTGAGTCATTCGACCGATACGATCCATAAGATTAGCATAACCCTGAATGAGTTAGTTTTCGCTTTAGGTGGGATATAAAGTTATCTTGTACCAAGTCGGTTTTAGGTGGGAAATATTCAAAAGAATAATTAATCTTTTGATCTTTTTCAGCTTGTGCTATTTTATCGATAATCTTCATGCTTCCTGGAAAAGAGATAGAGAGAAAGAGAGAGCGGGATAGAAAGTTGGCAGGTTAGATGAGATGATGTCGTCACTTTGCTTGATCTTTTTTTTAAAAAAAAAAAAAAAAAAACTGAGATTGAATGTTTTTCTCGATAGGCGGATTTTAACTTTCACTCGAGCTTTGTCCTAACAATTCATCGCTTGTACCTTACTTTCTCTTTGGTCGTTCCGCTTTGATAATGTCCCTTTTAATTCCGACAATAGGTTTTATAAAAAAAATTTTATCAATATATTGACACAATAGAGATACAACTGGATTGTCAAAGGTAAAACAAACTTAGCTCTTAACCGCTTGGAAAGCAACTGAATGTAGAAATACCATTATTGTTCAAAGATTGAAAGAAAATACGAAAATTCCTTGATTTTTTTTTGCTTTTATATATGTACATCCTAACTCGTCATTTTCTATTGGCTAACGTAAATCGTACTTCATAAAATTAAAAAAAAAAAAAAAAAAAAAAAAAAAAAAAAAAAACAGCGAGCTTAGCCAACTGATCGAAATTGGAGGTTATAAATGTGTTTATTTTCCTCTATATTTTTCTGAGCTCAATCCTATTAAACAGGCAATTGTAAAAGGAAATGTGGGCCGTAGCCAGTTGAGGAATATCACAGACCTTGAAGCATATCAAAAAGCATTTATATAACTTTGCACAATATCCGATTAAAATATTTGAAGACTGTTTGAATGAACTTTTTATGTAAATTGCTATAACATGGTAAAAATAACGCGGTTTGACGCGAATTTTCCAATTAAATTACGCAGAATCATAAAATTACGTAAATTGGTACCTTGAGTACTGTATTTTCCAGGAAAGAACGAAAAAACCCGGAACTGCTCATTTTTCAGAATGGAATCACGTGCCTTGTTTTGAATGAAATGGCATATTCCAAGGTATTTTCTTAACATAAAATATGTCATATTTTCAATCTTTTTGTATTTTTTTTTTTTCTTTTCTTTTCTTTTCTTTTTGCATTTTCAAGAAAGGGAGAAAGAAAAAAGATGCTCAAACAATTCATTTTGTCTCTGTTGTACTTTTGTAGCTTAGTAGTTTCTTACCAAAGTAAATGTAGCACCACACATAAACATATTTAAACCTTAATAGTCGTTTATTGTGATCAAGCTGGCTGTGGTCCCCTGCCCGAGAAGATTTACAAGGAGGCGGCATTAAACCATAACAAGTCTCCAATGCCTATAGGCCAATCCACTGGAGATCCCTGGCGAATCGCCGTGGCCAGTGTCTGTGGTATTCTGCTAGTAACAGGTGCTGCTGTGGGTCTTTTTATATTGTATCGTAAAAGGAGCAATGATTCCGATAAAATTGAATTGGATGAAATAACAAGCAATGAACCAGAAGAGCCCAAGACATTGTCTAAGATCCAGGTAGAACCTGAAGAAAATCAACAGGAATGGACACATTTCATGTCAGTATCCCATAAATCTGGCTGGGATCATCAAAAGGAAAAGTATTCTCCATCTGAGAAGACTCTGCAAGAATTACCGAGTCTTAACGAACCAAGTTCTCATTTGCAATAATTTTTCTCGTTAAATAATAATAATAGTAATAATAATAACAATAAAATTGTAAATTCTTTTGATTTTCATGCAAATAATTTACGTGATACAACAAGTTTTTTCCCCTAAGAAAAAGTGGTCAATTGCCCAAGTGCATCGTAATAGACAATGCACCAATTTAATCTGGGACGTATCCTCTTTTTAGATAAAAATTCGTAATATTATCATTATCAATGAGAATTTTTTCCGTTATTTAACTATTTATTACTTACAAGAGTAAAAGGGTCTAAATCGTTTGATGACTTGAAGAGCTTAAGAGGAGTTATACGTGTAACATTCAAAGAAGCTTGCGTCAAACTAGGCCTTACAGAAGATGACAACGGCTGGCTTTTTTGTTTTCAAGAAGCATCATTATTTGCTACAGGGGGAAATCTGCGATCTCTTTTTGTCACTGCTTTGACACAAGGTCAATTGCTTCATGCATCTCGCCTTTGGGAACAGATTGATAAGCAAGTTTGCGATGACCTCGATTATAAATTACAGCAGTTATTCCCTGGACAGATCTTTATTACTGAAAATAATGTTGCGCATCAATCATCAACTTTCTACAAAAACCCACCATCGATTGACTATGGTCTTTATTTGATAGATAAAAAACTTCAAGCTTTGAATTAGAATCCGAAGAGCTACAACATGCCTGAATATG
>JNDS01005057.1:0-37529 GCA_000697035.1 Rhizopus stolonifer B9770
TGCATACTTGAATGGTGTTTCGCTTCAATTTGGGAAAAAGCTACGTATGTTCCTGAATCTTATTTTGAACAAGACCAACAGAATCCAAGCCCTGAAGAGTAAAATGAAGGATAGGGGTCATTCTAAAGAAGACATTTCTGCGGCAGTCAAGACAATAAATAAGCAATGCACTGAAGTAAAGTTAGGTATATCCTCAAGAGATATAAACAAATTGTCCAAAAGACTTTCTCAGCTCCTCAGAAATTGGTACTATTCAAGAATTCTTTAATTGTTACTCTGCGGACTACAAGTTTGGCAAGAACTCTATTTACTCTGACTGCGTGGCTAATCCGGTTGAACATCTAAGAGCGTACTATTACCTTGCGAACCACTGCGAGTCTAAATATAACAGGCCCTTTAACTGCTTGCCTTTGCGAAGAACGTTTGTACCATGCTATATGACTATAGATACGTATATCTTGAACACTCAAGTTTTGGAAAACTCTGTCATCAGTCATCTAGAAAAAGACGTCATCTGGGGAAGCGTACTGAATATGCAATCCAAAGGTATCATATGAATTCATAGGATGTTTTTAATGTACTAAATATACAATCTAAAGGTATGAGACCACAAGGAGAAAGCCAGCAATTAATGTTTAGAGGCACTGTTTATACAGATGGTGTGGGAATATCTATTTTGAAACAAAACCACGATAGCAAGAAGAAACGCAGTGGTGGCAAACAGAAAAAAAGTAGATATAGATGATGACGTTCCATATGTACACACTCTATCCAAGAAGCAACTATTAGCTAATACTGGAAAATGTATTCTCGTTGATCCTGGACACCGTGACATGTTACATTGTATGCATGAAAGTAGTGCCATTCAAAAGAAGAGTTTATACCGCTACACGAGCAATCAAAGAAACGTAGAAACGAAGACAAGAAAATTCAGAAAGCTTCGTGAAAACAGTAAACCAGTGGCAGTTACTGCTGCAGAAGCTTCTCTTGGAAGATTCTGTTCATCGACTGTTGTACCACAAAAATTCGTCGATTACCTTCACCAACACGCTGAAGTCACTGGAGTTTTAGGCGACTATTATGCAAATGAAGATTTATCAAAAGAAGAACGGCCTGATGGCGTGTTACCATTTAGAAAAATGAAACTTTCTTCGTTTATTAACCGTCAACAATCGGACAAACGTCTTTGTCGCAGTATTCGAGGCAAGTTTGGGGATGACACCACAATTGTTATTGGTAACTGGTCGGCGGGGGGAATATCAAATATCATGAGCCTATTAGAGGAGTGAGAATAAGAAAGATGTTCAAAAAAAAGAAGGTTTTAAGGTGTATCTTTTGGACGAATATAAAACATCAAGTGTGTGCCCATCGTGCAAAGGTCAGCTTGAAAATTTTAAAGAAGTAAATAATCCAAGACCATTCCGAAGAAATACAAGACCGAAAGTGATCTGTCACGGCCTGTTAAGGTATATATACATCCACAGCTATTTAATAACGCTCTCTGTCCAGGTGCACAAACCAGCAATGCTTGAAGGATGCTGACACTCCTCGTCTGTGGAACCGAGATCTGGTCGCTACTTTGAACTTTCGCGAAATCTTTTTCGAGCTTCGTAAAAATGGTACAAGGTCGATATGCTTTAGAAGACCTTCAACAAACTACGCAAGCAAACAAAAAGGATCTTTCTCTGATGAATATAGTGGAAACAAACGACACAAAGCGAATCCGCTGTAGTTATCGCTACAGTAATTCATGATGCAGGGTAAGTCTCTGAACAATGAAACGTATTGGCTTGAATACTTTTTGACATGTGTCTATGAAAAAGAATTGGAATAATCTAATTTTTTTTTCCCATTTGTCTAAAATTATTTTGGCAATCTTCTTATGTCATACATTCAAAGTGTCTAATTTAAATTTATTAACCGTCTCATTTTAGGGTAAAATCCTGTAGAAACGTAAATTGAAATGAACACTTCTTTTGTTTTTGTACGCCTAATAAACCTTAATAATAAATATAATGTTTCTCTTCTGTTGGCTGCTTTAATGGAATGTTTGAAAGGACCAACTCAATTTAATATGTCTTTTTCAGTCTCACAAAAAAAAAAAAAAAAAAAAAAAAAAAAAAACGGGAATAACGCGTTTTTATGAATTCAGTTTTTTTTTTTAGAAAAAAAAAAATTAGAATCTAAAATGCAAGCTGCCGATTTTGAAGTTGTTTCTCCTCCTACAGACAGTATTTCTTCTCTTGCCTTTTCACCTCAAGCCGATATTTTAGCAGCTGCTTCTTGGGATTCGGCAGTAAAATATATTTAGTCCATGACTCTTAGAATGTCCCTTAACAATCAAAATAGGTTCGATTATACGAAGTGCAACCATCGGGAAGTACAGTACCGAAAGCGTCTTATAATCATGAAGGACCTGTCCTATGTGTGGATTGGAGTAAAGTAAGATAAAATAAGTTTTTGATGAGAAATGTTGAAACTAATTTCCATTTAGGATGGAACACATGTCGTTTCTGGCGGAACAGACAAAGCAGGCCGCATGTATAACTTGACTACCGGGCAATCCACTCAAATAGCCTTACACGATGAGCCGATCAAATCCATCAAATTTTTGGATGGTCAGCCTAATATTTTGGCAACAGGTAGTTGGGACAAGTCAATCAAATACTGGGACACACGATCGCCTACACCTGTCGGTACTGTTCAATTGCCTGAGAGATTATTCGCGATGGACACCAAAAATGATCTGATGGTGGCAGCCACTGCAGATCGCCACGTCTTGATCTTTAACTTGAATAACCCAACAACTATATTTAAACAGACGATTTCACCTCTTAAATGGCAGACGCGTACCGTGTCATGTTTTGTAGATGGAAAAGGGTACGCAATTGGTTCAATTGAAGGTCGTGTGGGAATTCAATACATTGATGAGAAAGAAATAGCGTAAGTTGTGTATGTATATATAAAAGCTAAATATATGTATATATATATATATATAGTAAAAACTTTTCATTCAAATGTCACCGTGATGAAACAAAAAATGTATATTCAATCAATTCTATTTCATTTCATCCTACATATGGAACCTTTGGTACAGCAGGTGCAGATGGGACCATCAGTTTTTGGGATAAGGACAGCAAGCAACGTTTAACTTCACTTCCCAAACAAAACAACACAATCTCCTGTACAGCATATAATAAAAATGGTGCTATTTTTGCATATGGTGCAAGTTATGATTGGACAAAGGTAACTAAATATACAATCTGTCTTGGACTCATACGTTTTTAGGGACATAAATTCCATGCAAATCAAGGACAGATCAATAAATTATTACTTCATGCAGTCAAAGATGAAGACAGTAAACCTCGCCCAAAGAAATAAACAGCTGTAAATAAATAAATAATAAAAAAAAAAAGAAAAAGAAAAAGAAAAGAAAAAGAAAAAAAGCATCCATAGGTTTATTTACATACAAAAATTTGGTTTATGAAGAAAAACTCCTTACGTTGGAGGAGGTGGTATATACAGTAGTTTATTTCTAAGACAATATGTAAAGCAAACGAATCAATTATAAAAGAGGTGTTGTCTGTCTTCTTACAGGCCTACGAATACAAGCGGTAAATCATTCATGTACATTGATTATCTGTTATTTTCTTTTACGTGGATTTAGATGCAGATAAATGAATAGGAGGAGGAGGAGGAGGAGGTGATATATGCTTTTCTCTTTTTTTCCATTCACTCACAGTCGGTAAATATTCGAATTTCCTTTCGCGAATAAAAGTACGCTTGAGATCATAATGATAAGAATCTACGCTGTAACGTCGTTGTTGATGATGGTTGGTCTCAAACAAGACAACCATCTCTTCCACTCGTGAGCGATTAGAGTCTAAGCTGCAAAGAGAAGAAGGGGAGAGGGGTGGACAAGAAGCAACTGAGTTTTGACGTTGTCTGTGTGGTACATTTTGCGTTTTAAGGTCAATCGTTAATTCGGCGTGATTTTCGGTTTTGCTGTGAAAGGCTAGAGTACATCTTAGGTAATAATCTGTTGTGGATGTAAGATTTTGTAAAGTTCTTTAATATTTTTTCTTTTACCCAAAACAAAAAATAGAAATGAATAAAATACATTGGATAAATCAAGTAAAATAAAACCCATGAGAGAGAACAATAGAAAGAAGAGTGCACTAATGTTTAGGAGTTTTTATATAACTCGATTTAATAACTTAATTAAGGAATTACCTTTTACTCGTATTTAGCTTATAACAATTGAACATTGATGCACCCCTTAAAAATAATTAAAAAAAAAAAAGAAAAAAAAAAAAAGTTAAAGTATATTTTTTCTCTCTCTCTTTGTTCTCGCATTCAACCTCCGAAGTATTACAAAAAAAAATAAAAGATCATTTTATGAGTACAAAATGTTACAATAGTGTTGTGGGATGAATCATTGTAATTAAGCTGCTTATATAATAATAGGAGTACTGAACGCATAGAGAACGCCATCTAATAAAAGGAGAACTGAATATATTTCCTTTTGACTGGACCTTTGTTTTAATCATTTTAATAATAAAGTCGCGTTAGGTCATAGAGCCCCAAGAGATGCTTGAATGTAACATTTTATACATGAAATAAACTGGTTTATCTTATTATAGATCAAGAAGTTCATTTTATCTCGTTCGCTGTATATTTGACCAATAAGGTGTGCGTCAATATAAACACATTTAGTATTTTTTGATAAACTATTTTTTCAATAGTTTCTGATTTTCCTAGTGGGAGCATAAACCTTTTCTCTCATTCTGGATCCAAAAAACGCGTTCACAAAAGCAACAACTCTTTTTTAAAGGCTTGTTTGAGCCATGTTGTGGGTTCACAGGAATCTATTTGAATTATTTGGTCTTTTGCGACCAATGTTACTGAAAACACTGAGCGATTTTGATGTAAGTTTTGAGCTTCAGCTACAAAAAAACAGTTGTTTTTTGAATAATATTTTTCTACTTGATAATGGCTTCCCAACCTCATCTTTTTTGCATCTATAAAATTGGTGGGATTGTGCGTTCTTAGGGTTGGTAGCTGATTGATGAAAATTTGTACGGTTGCAGAGGAAGAAAAGGTTATACAAACATATTACTCTTGAACATCTAAAGCTTAAGCATAGATATTTGGTCGAATATATTCATAAATTAGTAAGGCTGCTTGAAAACTTATCTGGTTTAATTCAATTTTTTTTCTCGAAACTTTTTTGGTTTCATTTTCCTCTCCTATTACTATTCTTCTGGATAATGTTTTCTTCTATAGCTACTATCTTTAACTTTTAGATACTTCTTTGTCTAGCTATGTTTTTAACAAGTATACTGTATTAATCATTGGAAAAAAATTGTTTCTACCCCCCCCAAATGTGAGCTCTTGACTGATGTTTTTTTTTTTTTAAAAAAAGAAAACATGGAATTCTACGCCTGTTCACCATTAACATACATGCTTGTTCTATGCATTTTCTCCACGAAAGCCTTTTCCACACATATTATGTACCATATGATGTAGCTAGTATTAGTAATTCTGATTTACGGCTTCAGAAACACAATTTGACATTTTCTAAAGGCCCAAAAATTTCAATGTCAGTTGTAATTCTGATTGAGAGGTTTTTTTTTCGACTTTTTTCTTCTTCTCATTTTCTTTTTTAATGCCTGCTGATTCACAAAAACAACCTCCACAACCTCGCGATGCTAGACTCATTTCACTCATTCTACAATCGTTAGGTGTTGAAGATTACGATCCTAAAGTGGTTCATCAATTACTTGAATTTGCTCACAGTAATTTAAATAGATAAAAATAAATATTGAAGCTAATACCAAAAAAAAAAAAAGGATACACCACGGATGTATTACAAGATTCACTTATATATGCAGAACATGCCAATAAAAACGATATTGATCTAGATGACATTCAACTAGCAATACAAGGTCGTGTGAATCATTCCTTTACGACACCGCCACCCAAAGAATTCTTATTGGGATTGGCGCAAGAAAAGAACAAGTCGCCTTTACCACTCATTCCCGAAAAATACGGTATTCGTTTACCAGCAGAAAAACATTGTTTAACTGGTATCAACTTTTCAATTGTACCCGATGTAAGTTCACTCAGACAATATATTATTTAACTCGTCTATAGGCACCACCCAAACAATCTACTGTGGATACACAAGATGTGGAGATGTCACTGGATAAACGTAACCGAGATGAAGACGATGATTATGATTTTTAAAATTTTCTTTATTTATTTTTCTGGAAAATAAACTGCACCACGACACGAACCCGAATTTAAACTGTTGGTAATGACGTAGTTATCTCTTCCTTTCACATAAAAGTAGAGAGCTACATCGGTCAAGGTACCTGAACGATCACAGTGAAGCATAGGACGAGCACCCAAATAGGATTGAATAGCATCCAAAAATGTATTGACATTATACGTATTACCAGGAAGGACTCCGTTTAGACTGAGTGCACCATAAACATCGTACTGATCGCGGAGATCAACAACTTTCTATTTTGACGATGAGAAAAAATTGTACACGCAATTATTCTTACATTAAAATAGTCAATAATTTCTTGGTATTTCACATAAGAGGATCCGTAACATGAAGGCCTTAAGGTGCTCACACATGTACCATGTTTATTCCATTCATGAGACCAAAATCTAATCTGGCTTCAGCTTCTTTTTCTTAGGGGTTTCACACTTACATGTTATTATTTCCCTTATTACTTGGCCAAAAAGTATTCATACGATTATAGAGTGTGCCGTTACTTGAACGAAGAATAGGGCCAATCGAATTTGTTATTCTGCTTCTATCACACCCATTACGAGGGGCGTATCTACCTTCGCATGTATCGGGCCAAAGGCCTTATCTTTTATTAGATAAACTTTTCCCTCCTTAAAACTTACCGTGGATAGTGAATTCATCAGAAGGACCATAACCAGGTGACCATTGAAGGTTGAGTACAACCAAACCATACTTGGGTGAACAACAAGAATCTACCTTACCAGACCAATGGCAAGATAAGACATTAGCTATTTAGTTTGTCAGTAACCCCCCTCACTTTCATCTTCATTGTTATTTACAACTACATGTTTGTGCTATTACGGAAGCCACTAAACCTAACAAGACTAAGATATATTTCATTAAAGAAAAGAGAAAAAAGAGAAAAATGAAAAAATTCACAGAGATATTTATCGTTTTTTTTTCTGCATATCGAAAAATAATTCATGTGGTTGTTTATTGTTACGCAAAAAAAAATCCGTCTATTTACATTTTGAGGTTGTGTGTGGGGTTTGTGTGAGTTCATTCGATGGTATCTCTTCTCTTTTTGACAATAACTATTTTTTTTTGGACCTTCTTTTGTTCTTCTAAGAATGCTGATTTGTCGTTTTGATCATAAGCTGGACATGGTAACAGTGTAGGACCTGCCACTGTCAATACGGCACCGGCTGCAACGGCTGTAAACAAATTGGAAGTAATGCGTTGTTTTTGAGAATGGTTGAGATGACGCACTTTATTCCACATTAATGTAACTGTTGTGTGTAATGAGTCCAAACCCTTTTTGATGAAGAGAGAAAAAAAATATTGAGAGTTCCAAAAATTTGACACACCCCTCCATGTTTCAAGAGGGGGGAAATGATGACCTCACTTCGGTGTTTGAATACCACAGGAACAATCACTGTAAAGCTTAAAAGTTAATGCAAAAAATTGTAATTTTTCTTTTTTTATTGAATTAAATACACACACACACAAAAAAAAAAGAAATGAACTGAAAAAGATATTATTGTACAGATTCAAAGATCGTCATAAGTTGTTAAAACTCTAGAAGCTAAAGGATTTGCAAGATAACCCACTGGCTTAGATGACGGCCGTTCTTTATCGTCGTTATGAGCCTCTTTTGCCATTAAACCATCCTCGTCCTGCCAAGGAATATTACCAAACCCCACTTTGTTTCTTTCAGGTATCTTCGCTCGATTCACTAGCAATATTAATTAAAATCAATACACTCTTGAATTACCTTTAATTTGCCTAGCACCAATTAATACACCGTGCATATTCTTGATGGCTTCCATAGCTGCTTCGTCTTTCACATAGGTCGCAAATGCATAACTATTTTTTTTAATGAGTCTCTTAAGTTCATTTTCCTATTATTACTATTATTATTATTATTACTCTTTTCCTTCGACCATTCGAACTTCCTCTAGCTCACCAAAACGAGAAAACGCATCCTTTAACTGTTCTGTTGATACATTCTCAAGATCTCCAATATATATCTTGTTAGAATAGAACTCTGTATCAAGATACTGTGCTGCTTCAGAATAAGGCTATAAAGACAATTTTAAAAATTTGTTGATTTTAAACAACTTACATCTCTGCCACTGTTGCTACGATGGTGATAATGAGGTCGGTAATTTTTAGCTGATCTACTATGTCTACGGTCATAATCGCTATCAGAATCATCTGAATAACGCCTCATGCGAGATCGCTTAGAAGACGAGGACGATCTCTGTCGACGACGCTTAGCTCTACTGTCTTCTCTTCTATCACGATCGCTATCTGATCTTTCGTCATAATGATCTGTACGTTCACTCTTGAACTTTTCTCTACGGCGTTTTACTCTACCAAACTCATCTAATTCTTCATCGCTTTCTGAAACTATTGAACTTTTTTAATGGTCAGTTTGTTGTTCATTATTATTTTTTCTTCTTTTAACCTTCTTCGATCTTCTGCAGCACTTCTTTTTTTCTCAAACTAATAAGAGGTACTTAATATTAATAAACCAAGAATGAAGCGCCCTTTCCTTGACTTACTGAATCCCTGTTTGACATTATGCAATTATGGAATACAACTTGTAAATTTTTTTTCAAAAAATAATAAAAAAAAAAAAAACAGAAAAAAAAAAGGACAGGTTAAATGTGATTGGATAATGCGTGACAGTTGGCGAAATTACAATAAGACCTCCCTCATAAATAGAGCCTACATTTATTTGTGCGTGCTTTCACCCTTGCGTTTTTTTTTTTTTCTTTATTTATATATCAATTACATTTCTTCAAGATCATCGTCACTCATAAATATATCTTCTTCTGGAAAATCACCTATAATGACTTTTGTTGGACGAACAAAGCCACCATAGTTTTTTGGGCAAGTAAAATAACGTTCACCCTGAACGCTACCATCGTTCTTACCCAACGGCTCATCATATTGAATACCCACCCAAAGACCTGGTTGAAACTTTGTTTCCCCTAAATAGCGAACAGTACCCAACTTCTTGACCAATTGATCATCACTCAACACCTCACATCGATCACCCAACTTCATATCTTTGATGGCTTCTTGATAGGATGATTCAATCGCTTCCTCTTTGGCTGCCGCTTCATCCGAAAATCTCCCAAGTCTATTGCGTTCTTTGAATGCTCTTACAGTATCTTGATGTAATAGTTAGTTATGTGTATGCTGTATTCTATATACCTGTTCTCTTCTGGTATTCGTCTTCAGTCAATTCGAATTTTTCTACAAGTGACACATCGGTATATTGATTTCGAACACGATGAGGATTGGTATCTACAATTTGAATTCTCATGTAATTCTCGACAGGATATGCTCCCAGCATCTTTTCTTCGTCGTCCAAGAGGCCAAGTAGATTATTGCCATTGTACAATTCAATTTTTTGAGTGGAAGCAGGTATACCCGTAATCGGCTCAAGTTTATACTATAATGTCAGTTCATGTTTAAAGATAATTGCAAACCTTGAGTTGTGCGATGGTCAGACCTTTGTCAAAACGTCTTTCCGTGCTCACTTTTTCTTCTAATGTATCAACAAATAAAATGACAATGGACATTGGATGAAAGAAAGTGTGTATGGGTAAGTCCGCTTCATAATTAATTACACAAAAAAAAAGTGTGACTTTTTGAAGCATAGTATTCAAACATTTTTTCTTTTGAAAAATGCTAGCATACAATATCTGAAACAGTAAATCTTCATCGCTTTGTACATATCGAAAGAACCCGAACTCAACTCAGTTCGCTGTTCATTATTGTTATGGGCCTCGAGGTAGTGCTTCTGATGGTTTATACGTGTTGCATAAAGTGCTTTTCTTCATCTACAAAAGATATTAAAAATGGTAAAATCTCAGATTTGATTGAGGTTTTAAGGCAAGGAATTGGCAAGAAATATTTAGATAATTTAAGACAGTTAATAAAATACAAGGATTTGCTGAGGATCGAAAATTCCAAAGTCAAATTACTGAGATTTGGTGTCAGTCGGATGATGAAGAATGATTAAAAAATGTAATTACTGTGCTGTAACCATGACAACTCCCCCTCCCCCTCCCGCTTGCCTCTATTGCTTTGTCTTTTTCATTTTTCTCCATTTTTTTGTTTCTACATTCAAATCTAAATTATCGTCACTTTTTTTTTTCTTTTCCTTTCTTTTTTTTTTTTTTGTAAACTTTGAATTAGACCACTTTTTTATAGAACTTTACTTTTGAAAGGTAGGAATCTAAAAAGTTTTTTTTTTTTTTAAAAAAAATGAACATCTTAAAGACAAGCCACCTTTGTCTCTTTAGATTCCCTTTCTTTTTTCCAAAAAAAAAAAATTGTTTTCTGATAACCATTAGAATATGCCTTTACTTAAACGTAAACCAGTTCCACCTGTCGCTACACCTACTTTAGATTCGACAAAGAAAGATAAAGAAGTTTGGTATTCACCTTATACCCACGAGATTTTCTTGGACTATTCGTATCCTTTTTTATATATATGTGACTAACACACGCGCTTATAAAACGCGTTTATAAATGTATATTCATATGTCCTTGATTCTTTATACTTTTTAATAGAGAATATTTGAAACGTACTTTGTTATACAAAAAACCTATTTGGCAATGTGAAGCAACTGGAAAAGTAAATTTGACTTATTTGGAAGCATTGAAAAGTGAAAAAGAAGAGAATAATCGTACTGGAAACAAGTTATCTTTGGAACTTCAAAAACAAGTTTTGCTTCATGTTCAATTCCGTAAGTTTTCTTTTCTTTTTCTTTTTTTTTCTTCTTCTAGGGAACAAGAAATTGATTGTAGGAATAGAAACGATTCGTTTGGATGCACTTGTAGATGAAACTTTTAAACATCTTTCTACTCAATTCTTTCCTGGAGAACTTGTACAATGTACATGGGATGATAACATTGCGTAAGTTTCGAAATTCAACGACACACTCTAAACTTTATAGATATCATGGCAAAATATTAGAAGCACTTGAAAACGAATATAAAGTTCAACTTTTAGATGAAGAATCTCTTGGAATTGAAGATATGATCAAGACTTTACCCAAAGACAAGATAAAGTAAGTTCCCTCTCAGAAAACAATAAAAAAAAATAACATGATTTTTTTTAGACGTGAACGATTTGCATTTTCCAAAAATTTATTAAAAAAATTCCTCAAGGAACATACAATTAGAGACGGTTATGTCGGATCACCATGGAACATCAAACCAGAAACAGCTGAGAGATTTCAAATCGACACCACACTTCCCGAACAACTTTATGAAGCAAGAAACGTTGCGCTTGCCAAGTCGAGAAAGAAGCGACCTCTAGATGAACCTGAGACGGATTCGAATAAAGAACAAGTCGTGCGTTATCCAATCGAAGATCTCAATTTGCCTGTCTATCGTCGGGACCCTAGTGGATTCGGCAAGATCACGGATATGACACCAGGTAGCAAAGATGCCCTGTCCAAGGCACAGAACCCAACCGGGGGGATGTCCATATGTCCCTCTTCTACCGAAACCAGCGTGCCTCAAGAATCTTATGGCGCCTTCTTGATGATCTGGTCCTTTTTAAGCGTCTTTGCTCATCCGCTCAAACTGTCACCTTTCAGTCTGGACGATTTCGAAAACGCGCTTCATTACAAGGAACCCTCGATCTTGATGCGAGAGTGTAATGTGGCTTTGTTAAACGCAATCATTAAGCAGCGAGAGAGATTTAAAAAGGAATGTCAGGGTAATGGTACCACGGCCGTGGCAGCAGCCATGTCGCTTTATGGTACAGGATATGGAGCCTCACGCTCACCTTCATCGATTGCTTATCAAGAAACATTGCGTCGTTTAGCGAATGAGAATCAGATGGATATCTCACGATTACACCCGGCTACTGCACTTCGAGAGACAAATCCGGATCGTGGTTGTGGTAGTCCCGAGATTGAGACCATTGGTCATGAATGGGATCATGGTACGGTAGATACAGAAGAGGAACGTGAAGGTTGGGAAGATATTTTGATTGGTTTCTTGAATCAGGTAAATTTATTAAGTTTTAATAATATTTCTAATGAATTTCAATAGCTTGCTCCTATTGACATGTTGGAAGATATCGATCGAATTTTGGCTTCTCTTGTCTTGTTTGCTGAATGTACACTTGAGGATCGCGAGGATTGTTATGCTGGACTGAGTTTATCAGATAAGGTCAAGATTTTTGAACTTTTGATTAGTGTGGCTAATGAGTCCTATGTGATCAAGTAAGTACTTTTTTTTATGATAATTTCTTTGTTGATGAACCTTTTATTATTTCAGATCTTACATGGATGATTGTCAAGAACAAATGACGGAACTTCGAAAGCAAAAGATTGAATTAAGTCGTGAACGCAAAAGAATGTAAGATGAGAAACAACAAACCGATTATTTATATTTCATATAGACAAACCGAAAGACGCGAATTAGAAGATAAATTGTCAGAAGATAAACAAACAGAAGACGAGCAAAAGACAGAAGAAAATGACGATACAAAAGAAACATCCGAAGACCTCATTGAATCCGATAATGAGTCAGCAGCCAGTGATAATGAAGATAGCGCATTGTAAGTGTATATTTGAAAAGATTGGAATAACATAAGTAGATTAAAAGCACAACGTCAACAAGAATATCTCAGTCGCCACGAATCTCGCCAGGAAGCCATGAAACGTCGTCAGGCGGAACGTGAAGAACGAGAGACGAAACGGATGAAACTTCATCATTTGCAACGAGAAGAAGCGCGAGTTAAAAACCAAGAGCAAAAGCAACGAAGCGAGTTACGTAAGCGATTAGACGATGATGAAAGAGCGTTGCACAAAAAGGAGGAGCAAGTTGAACGTGAGCTTCGTAAATACAGCACACATCGTATCAAACCCTTGGGACGAGACAAGTTCTTTAACCGTTATTATTATCTGGATGATATCGGAGGTACGCTCTTGCACGGTTCAGGCAGGTTCTTTGTGCAGTGTCCGAGTGACACCGACTTGATCGTCATTCAGGAGCGCGACTTTGTTGAGTCTTTGGATATGAAGGTTCAGCCGCCATGCGGGCGTGGAGGAGGTGTACAGTTTGTCTCACAATTACTTAAAGTACAAGGCTTTGATAATGAATATATGGAAAAGAGACTAAAGATGTTGAATGGCGAACAAGAATCCGTAGAGGCTTGGTGGCGTGTGTTTGATAAACCCGAACAGGTAAATAACAATCACAAAGAAGATTTACTTACTTGTTAAGTTGGATGCATTGCTTTTGTGGTTGAATCCTAAAGGTGTTCGCGAATTTAGATTAAAGCGGGAAATAGAAAAATATTATCAACAGTTGGTCACAGGCATGAAGAAGCGAGCAACAGTAAGTTTATTCTATTAGAACAACTACTCATCATTTAATAGGACCAAGCTAATACAACCAAGAACGAAGTATCTCGTCGCGCTACTCGCAACAAATCGACACCTACATTTCCTACTGGCTCTTGGCTTGCTTATACAAACAAGTTTGCATAAACACTCATAGAAAAATAAACATTACATTCAATACATACTACAGTGACTGGGAAAAAAAAAATACATAAAAGGAGCAAGTGTGGGAAAGAAGTGGTACCCTATATAAAGACCCTATATTTTTTTTCCTATTTTTTTTTTTTTTCTCTTTTATAATTATATTTTAACCATGGCTGCAGCAGCATCCCGTTCGAATGTGACCCGTTTACTAAAAATCATCCAATCGGGGGCAAACAGTTGTCCCTGCCACTCGCATGCTCATTCAGCTCCTGCTACTGCTGGTGCCTTTTCTAGTTTATTAAAGTATGGACGCAACTATGCTAGCGCTGCAGAGACTACAGATTACGCATTTGAAATGGCAGCAAGTAACATTCGTTTTGGTCCAGGCGTGACAAGGTAAATACTGAGCAAAAAGTCTTAAACTGACTCCCGTTTGCAGTGAAGTGGGTATGGATTTGAACAATATTCAAGCCAAAAAAGTAGCAGTTTACACAGACAGTACAGTAAGTTACACATGCTTTTCTCTCTCTTTTTTTTTTTTTTTTTTTTTTTTCTCACGGTTTAATATAATTAGATTGCCAAATTACATCCATTGAAAGCTGTGGTAGAATCCTTGGAGAAACATAAAGTGAATTACGTAGTCTATGATACATGTCGGGTAGAACCCACCGATGGTAGCTTTAAGTCAGCTATTGATTTTGCTCGCAACCATGATCCTGATGCTTTTGTGGCTGTTGGTGGTGGATCAGTCATTGACACAGCCAAGGCAGCTAGTCTTTACAGCGCCCATCCTGATGCTGACTTTTTGGATTTCGTCAATGCGCCTATTGGTAAAGGTTTACCCATTCGAAAGAAATTGAATCCGTTGATTGCAGGTAAGGAAAGTTGATTTTTTATGCAAAGGCTAATAAAGTAGTTCCTACAACGGCTGGTACTGGATCAGAGACTACGGGTACAGCCATTTTTGATTATGAGCCACTTCATACAAAGACAGGTATTGCACACCGGGCACTTAAACCTCACCTGGGGATTGTCGATCCTTTGAACACCCGCAGTATGCCTTCTGAAGTCCATTGCTCAAGTGGTCTGGATGTCTTGTGCCATGCATTAGAATCCTATACGGCTTTACCCTACAATGAGCGTTCTCCTCGTCCCAAGGATCCTATTGAAAGACCTGCCTACCAAGGTTCTAACCCCATTAGTGACGTCTGGTCCTTGCACGCTCTCAAGATGGTGGTTGAATATTTGCCCCGTGCCACCAAGGATCCTGAAGATTTTGAGGCTCAAAGTCAAATGCTATTGGCAGCCACCTTTGCTGGTATTGGATTTGGTAATGCAGGTGTTCATCTCTGCCACGGCCTTAGTTATCCTATTAGTGGATTAAACAAGAACTATAAGCATCCTGGATATAACGTAGATCATCCCATTATTGTAAATTTAATTCCCACGGTAGAATTTGTATAATAATTGTTGCTTTTAGCCTCACGGTGTCTCTGTTGCATTGACTGCACCTTCTGTATTCCGCTTCACCTCAAGTGCCTGTCCTGATCGTCACATTGATGCTGCCGCAGCCTTTGGGGCTGATCCTACACGCATCAAGGAATCCATGGCTGGTGAAGTCCTGGCTGAAAAACTCACACGATTCTTGGAAGACTTGGGTGTACCCAACGGATTAAAGGGTATTGGTTATGATTCTTCTTATATTCCTGATCTAGTCGAAGGTGCTTTACCTCAACACCGTGTGACTAAATTGGCACCCACAAGAGAACCTGCACGCGAACAATTAGCTTCTATTTTCGAAAATGCCATGAGCAATTATTAAACTTTATTTAATAAAATCCTGTCTTTCACTTGTCTGAAATTAGCATCGGCAAACTTTGCCCAGATCTCTGTTCGAGTTTTCCCCTCTTCTTCATAATCACTATCAAAGTTGGTAACCCGAGGTATATCTAATTGAAGCTTTTGGGCTTGGTAATTTAAAAGACTCACAAAGACCTCGCGACGACGTACATCGCAAGCACACAAATCTGGGGGAAGGCCCGGGTTGAACTCAGATTCCAACTTGGCCATCCGATCACAGTCTGGGACAAAAGCTTGTCCGCTCCATACTCTGGCTATTGCAACCGCCTGTGTATAAAAGTAGGGTGTGATGCTAAACATGCGGGGCATGGCCATAAAGCAAAAGGTTGGATCTGAGATCAAGAAGACTTCGTGGAAAGCGTTCTTTGCATATTCTCGGCCAAGCTCCACACCCGTTGTTGGGTCCATGTAAGAAAGAGAATGACTGTAGCCGGTACAGAAGATGACACTGTCCACTTGTTGAAAAGTGCCGTCCTGAAAGGTGATGGTGCCATCCACTAGTCCGTAGGGGTTTGTAAAGGACTGTACCTCTGGTTTGATCACCACATGTTTGGGGATCTTGGCTCGCATGCTGTTGATCACTGCAATGGGGCTGATCCAAGGCCCTCTACTGGCCATGGTGATTGACTGGGCAAATTCGTCTAGAGATCTGGCCATATCAATACCTGAAATGCCTACACCTACAATCAACACATTCTATATTCAAGTATAATTATCAACTTAAACTTGGGAAGGAGGGGGGGGATCTTACCTTGTCTTTGAAATCTTCGGGTCGTCTAAATTGCTTTGAGTGCGTCACTTTTTCAGGCCATCTGACATCATATTCGGTTAGCCCCTTGATATCAGGTACAAAGGGTTCCTGATGAAGTCCCGATGCAGCCACAACCGCTTCAAACCGCTCTCTCCATCGCGTCTCCCTTAAGCCTTCTGGGACGCTTTCATAGCGGCACAAGATCAGCTCCCAACCATCTTCAATTTTGGTTACTTTTTCTACGCATGTATTGAGTTCAATAAGGGGCATCAACTCAAAATGATACGCGTATCTTTGAAAATAAGCCAACATCTCTGCATGCTTTGGAAAGACAGAAGCATCTTGAGGAAAAGGGAAGTCGGGAAAACTGAAATGTTTAGAAGGGATGTTGACCATGAGATCCCGATAACAAGCCGAAGGTGGTTGTTTTTCAAGACGTGTGGCATCATCTGTCATTGTCTGACTTATTCCTGTTTGAGGCACATCATGGCTCTTGGGTTTAGGAGGATGATAGGGGATAGGTGGTTTAGGTGGTATGGTTTCGTCATATTTCCATACACCGCCTATAGAGCCCGTCTGTTCAAATACCTTGACTTTCATTCCTGATTCTTTCAAGAACCGAGTACTACAAAGCTGTATATGTATAGGTTAATATAATTAACAATAACAAGAGCTTACGCCATGAGGGCCAGCACCAATGACAGCCACATTCTTTATAGGTTTCTTAAACACAAAAGGATGATCTAGAGCCTCTTGAGCATGATAATGAATTAAATCCACAAGTTTTTCAAAGGACAAAACTCCAGCCATAGAAAGAGAGTTATTTTTATTTACAAAAAAGAAAAAAGAAAAGAGAAAACGGATTAAGCTTTCCTGACTGCTTGAATCATGAAATTAAAAAACCGCCTGCTGTACATGATTGGATGAACTGCCGAAATAGCCTCACTGTTTTGAGTGATGCTTTTCCAGAAATGTTCCGCTTTTTTGACAAGTGTATAAGGCGTGAGTATATCAATTACACCAACATAGTAAAGCTTATCCATCGGCTTGTTTTGTTCATCACTCGATCGAAAACCACCGTTATCGGCATAAAATATACACCATTTCCGTCTATTTTTGTTAGCCTGTATATTTGGTCTATTGTTTTTTTTTTTTTTTTTTTGTTACTCTTCAGAGGGGCTCAGGGGTAAATCCACTGATTGTACGCTCATTGTTTTTGATCTTCTTGATCTTTTAATGATATCTGATCTTCGACGCTTATTTGGACGTGTTTCTGTTTTTGGCTATCAAGAAGCATTAAATCAATAAAGAAAGAAAAAAAAACTTACAGTAACGATATGTAAGCTCTGATTTCGAATACATTCTGTATTTCCCTTTTTGAGATCATGAATACCCACCAACAGAGAATAATCCATGATATTCAATTTTTCTAGGGTGTTTACGTCTCTTTGTAATTGTGTCAGGAACAGTTTTCTTTTACTGTCGCCTAGATGTAACATTTCATTTTTCTTACTCCAATTCTGATCTTTAAGAACTGCTTGTGGATTTTTGACGATTTCCTCATCGGGTGTTAGTCTACCCACGGTGGATCCTTTAAGATCAAATGTGGCGTGAATATCCTTATTAGGTGGAAGAACATTGGCCATGATAACAAAATGAATCTTTCTTCCTCTAGGTAATTTAATTCGATGGAGACCATAGAATCTACAGAGTAAAGTATTTGGATTATGACAGATATGCTAAATAACGATTTTTTAATTTTTTTTTTTTGTATGGGAATGTGTATATACCTCATAATAGTTTTTTAGGATCTTTAGCATAAACTTGTGCTCAGAATGATGGATAGTTTTAATTATAAATCGATAATCCTTTGAATAATAAAAAAAGCTTCCACTTTTACCGGGAGAGACAATTTCACTTAAAATATACTCGTGTGTTAGGGACATCATATAATCAGCAGCATCAATATGAAACTTTTCTCTTAGATGCCTGAATACCCAAGGCGCATAATCCTTGAATTTGAAATCATATCTTACACCTGGTGTTAATTCATTGCCCGTTCTAATAAAAATATTTTAGAAATGCTCTCTCTCTTTTTTTTTTTTTTTTTTTTTTTTTTTTTTTTTTTTGCTTACCTGTCAAAGGCCAATTTATGAGCAGCCAAAAAATCATCATCTGTCAAAGGTCTAGAGATTTTGGCAGAGACTCGACCGACAGCTATACGAATACCAGTCAACATGTCATACATTAATTGAAAACTCGGATGTCCTTCTGCTACTCTGGTGCCTATTTTACACACCTCTTCTTCTACGTTGTCTGCCTTTTGTTTTTCGGATATTCTATTGTTTTGTACCGCACAGATCATCGGTCGTTTTTCTTGTTCATCTACAAATCCACTATCTTTTCTTTTGGATTGACTAGATTCCGATAAATCAACTGTGTTCATTAATGCAATAGACATTGTTAAGAATAAAAGATAAAAATAAAAAATAAAAAATAAAAAAAAAGGAGAAAAACAGAAGAAAAAAAAAGTTTTTTATATATATCTGAGAGTAACAATGATGAGAAAGTGAGTTAAGAGTATGAGTCGGACATAAAACAATGACGATTCCTTCTGTAAAGACATAGAATTTTTTCTCTAAACTATTGTATTTTTTGTGTACCGTGAATCCAATTTATTTTCTTTATTTTTATTTATTTTACAACAAATGATGTTTGTAAATTTCTAATAGACAATGATTATTTATACGCTCATCATCATTGTGGTTCGTTTTGAAGCACAAAAAATACGTATGTTTATTCAACGTCAGCATCTTATCTATTAAACACTTGTACAAAAAAGGGCAATCATAATTATAGTCTCTGATCTGATAGTGATGTTCATTTGTACTCAGAAAATCTGGAGATTTGCGCCTTTTGTTTTTTTTTTTTTTGATTGAAATATTAAAAGGTGCAGTCCAGAAAACAAAACAAAAAAAAGGGTTCAGCGGGGTTTCAAAAGAAATGATTGCTTTATTCCCTAATTTGTGTAATTTTCTTCTTCTTTTTTTTTTTATTAAATCATGTCCTACCTTTCTGCTGATAAAGCAGAGTCTGAGCTCGCTCAAAGTATTAGAAAAGCATGTAGTATTGAAGAAACAGCACCTAAACAGAAACACGTTCGAAGTAAGTTACTAGTTTTCAATTGGGTACTAAGATGACCTCATAGAATGTATTGTCTACACTTGGGACCATAGAAGTTCAGCTCTCATTTGGAATATTTTAAAAGTCCAGCCTTTATTATCTGATGAAATTCAAGCATTTAAAGCATTGATTCTTGTTCATAAAGTCATTAAAGATGGTCATCCTAATGTAAGAAAAAGATGAAAAAAATAAATAAAATTTGAAAGCTAAACCATTGTGGGAGTAGGTTATTAAGGATGCTCTTAGGGAGACAAGTTGGTTAGAGACATGTACAAGAAGTGTGAATGGGGATGGTATTCGAGGTTATGGTACACTTATTCGAGCCTATGTTGACCTTCTTTTACATAAACTTCAATATCATCGTACACATCCCGAATTTAATGGTACTTTTGATTATGAAGAATATATCAGTTTAAAGAACATCGATGATCCAAATGAAGGGTAAAAAAAAAAAACAATTACAAGAAATTCTTAACTAAAAATATTCGAAAATAGATTTGAAACTATCAATGATCTAATGGAATTACAATCTCATATTGATAAGTTTCAAAAGGTTGTCTTTATGAGTTTCCGTCACCATTCAAATAATGAATGTCGTATTGCTTCTCTTGTACCCTTGGTAGAAGAAAGTTATGGTATTTACAAGTTTATCACCAGTATGTTGAGAGCCATGCATCAAAGTAAGATAACCCCCCCTTTAAAGAAATACAACTAATTTTTTAAGGAACCGATGCTTCGGATGCACTTGCACCATTGAGACAAAAATTCAATACTCAACATTATGGACTTTTGAAATTCTATTATGAGTGTTCTAACCTCAAATACTTGACTAGTCTCATCAATGTCCCCAAGCTTTCTCAAGACCCACCTTCGTTGATTGACGCCAGTACTCCGCAATTGCCTAAACGGCCTGAGGTCGCTCGTATCGAAGCTCCTCCTCCACCCCAAGCCTCACCTGAGCCCGTGATTGACTTTTGGTCTGAAAAGCAAGCGCAACAACAACGCGAATACGATCAGCAACAGCAACGTCTGGCTCAACAGCGATCTGACGAACAAGAAAAGATGCGACAGATGCAGATGCAACAACAGAGAGAGTTTGAAGAACAACAACGGTTGTTGGCCGATCGTGAGAGACAACGACAAGAGGAACTCTTGAGACAGCAAATGCAACATCATCAAGCGGGCAAGATTAATGAGTTGGAAATGCAGGTGTTGAATGCACGTAATCAATTGGAACGTAACCAGATGATGTTGGAACAGTACGATCAACGAGTCAAGGCACTTGAGCAAGAATTAGCTTCAGTAAACTCTAATTCTCAATTGAGGGATCAATCCAAGGATGAATTAATTCGTTCTCTTCAAAGTACGACGAAATATGATTTTATGGGGAAAGAAAAAAAAAAACTAATTTTTGCAACCCTTTTATATAGACGAAATTCAGATGTGGAAGAACAAGTATGAAGCATTGGCTAAGCTTTATAGTCAGCTGAGAAAAGAACATATTGACTTGCTCAATAAATATAAGGCACTTCAGGTCAAGGCCAACTCTGCTCAAGAAGCAACAGAAAAATTGGAGCGTATGCAAGCTGATATGCGTGCAAAGAATATCGAATTAGCAGACTTGATTCGTGAAAGAGACAGAGCACGTAATGAATTGGCTCGTTTACAAGGCGTAAGTCTTTAGCCCTATGAAAGTGTATATATTAATAATCAATGACAGGATCAACGTGGTGAAATGGATCGTTTACGTCGCGAATTGGAAGATTCTCGTGGTCAGATGCAAAACATGGGAAGATCCAAGGGTGACGAAGTGAGCGCCTTGTTAGCTAAGTTTAACAGAGAAAAGTCGGAACTGGATGCTAGTTTGATGGAAAAGCAAGCATTGATTGATGAATTCCTTAAACAAATCGGCGACACTCAAACAGAATTGGACCATCTTCGTCAAGTAAGTCTATTATTAATTGCAATATTAGGCTCACCTGCTGTAATCTTAGGAAAAAGATGAGGAAATTGCTGTTTTGCAAGCTGGTATGGATGAATGTCTTGCTCAATTAGCAGAGTTACAACAGGCAAGTTTCAGTTGTTTACACAATTAATAATATTCTGGGTTATAGAATGATAGACAGCAAGATCTTCAGGAAGAACTTGGTCGCTTAGAAATGGAACAAGCTGATAAACTTAACCAAATTTTGGGTATACAAAGCAAAAGCATATTCAGCTGTTGTGCTAAACGGGGGTATTTAAATAGATGCCATTTTGAGTACTTGTGTTCAAAAGATCAATGACAGTATTTATGAGCTGGACAGCCAACACGGCAACGAAAACTCAACACCCGAACTCGCCCTTTCGATGATTGAAAGAGCCAGCATTACTTCAGTAGAATTTATGTCTTCATTCAGCAGGTTCTTAGACGGCAGCAACTCGGGCGATCACACAGGCACCGTGATCCGAGCCATTGAATTTTCAGATACAATCATTGATGTCCTTCAACATGCCAAGGGTATCACACAATATGTTTTACGCGATGAAGATGGAGAAGAACTGGTCAAATTGGGCAAGGGATCCGCCGAATCTGTGATTCAATACTTTAGCAGCGTCATGTCCTCTTATCTCAAGATGCTTCCCCACGCTCAACGACCCGAAGTTGTAATCCAGGGTGACATGCGAGTGCAAGAAGCGCTCACGCGATTATCACAAAAGACTGAAGATTTAATCCTCACAGGCGCTACAGACATCAACAAACTGGCCGAGGGAGAAGTGGGCGATTTGGTCGAACAAGAAATGACGCGAGCCGCCCGTGCGATTGAGGACGCGACCTCCAAAATTCAAGAACTCATGCGTCGTCCAGCCAACCCCTCGTTCTCTGCCACGGATATCCAAGTGCACCAACTTATCTTGAATTCTGTCCTGGCTTTGACCAACGCGATTGGTAACCTGATCAAATGTGCCACGGCTTCTCAGCAAGAGATTGTGGCCCAAGGACGTGGATCTTCATCCAAGGCGGCCTTTTACAAAAAGCACAATCGATGGACAGAAGGTTTGATCACGGCAGCCAAGGCTGTGGCAGTAGCTACAAATCTTTTGGTGGAGGCAGCCGATGGAGTGATTAGCAAGACACATTCTCTCGAGCAGTTGATTGTGGCCTCCAATGAAGTCTCGGCAGCCACGGCCCAACTCGTGTCTGCCTCTCGTGTGAAATCATCTTTCATGTCACGCACTCAAGAAAGACTGGAAATGGCAGCCAAGGCGGTCAAGGACGCTGCCGCCGAGTTGGTGAAGCAAGTCAAGTCGCTTGTGGCACAAAAGGGACAGGCTGAAGAACTAGACATGGACTTTAACAAGCTGTCTGTACATGAATTCAAGCGTAAAGAAATGGAGCAACAAGTCAAGATTTTAAAGTTGGATGCAGAATTGACGAATGCTCGTCGTGTTTTGGCTGAGATGAGGTAAAATAACATTTGTTGTGAATGGGATCTAATATTTTATATAATTATAGACGAAGTGGATATCATACTGAAGAAACAGATTAATAAAAAGAGAGAGAGAAAAGAGAGAGAGAATGTATTATGTGTGTGTGTGTGTGTTTTATGCGGCAATATTGCTTTGTATAATTTGATATAATTTCGTTTGGTCTTCATAGGTACATTGTAACAAGGTAGCTAAAACAGGAACCAATTACGACTAAAAAAATAAGTGATTAGTTGGGTGGGGGAGATTTTTTTTTTTCTTTATTTTACCCTCGTTGTTTTCTTTTCTAAAAAGTTGATTACCACATTACGTAGATATTCAATATTCAATATTCAATGCCTTTTTTTGCATCTTTCGCATTTTACGTAGCTCATTTCTCAGTACCTAATTGTTTGTAAGATTACTTTTAAAAATATTTTAACCTACCTTATTCATTGATCTTGAATTGATCTTCACTGTCTTTGGCTTCCCAAACTCATCTAAACAGGATTGGAATTTTGAGATAAAAGTAAAAAAAAAAAAAAAAAAAAAAAAAAAAAAAAAAAAAAAAAAAAAAAAAGTTTTTTTTTTTTTTTTTTTTTTTTTTTTTTTTTTTTTTTTTTTTTTTTGAAAGCCCAATGTGTACATTTATTTACATATTAAAAAAAAAGAATTATTAGAGTATTTAGTAAGAACTGTACACACACATACACATACACACGGTACTATTATTCATTGTTTGTCACTGGTTCAAGTTCAAATATTGTCTTATAAGTTGGGTTTTTTGGATCCACCATAGTTCCGATTATCAAAGGCTTCTTATTTTTCTGTCCATTTTGAATACAACAAATATTTTTGCCCAAGATCACTTGCTGTAATTGTCCCTAACAAATTTTTTTGGAGGTAAGGAATGTGTGTATGTGTGTGTGTGTGTGTGTGTGTATAAATTCAAGAAACTTACATCTTGTATACTTCTAATTTCAATAAATTGATGTTCAAAAGCGATAATGTAAGGATGATAATAAGCAAATGCCGTTGGATTCCCTTCCCATTCAATCTTGAAATCCTTTTCTGCTCTTCTTCCCTTTTTGTCAATATAAAATGCATAGCGATCATAGCACATTAAATAATTGCCGTTCGGCACTTGAAACACAAATATGCGTTTGATGACGGGGCTTATGGCCATTTGGGCATGAGAAGTTTCATTTCTGGTGATAAACTCTAGATGCTTATCGGATGGATCCAGCAACCCTATAATACACACATACACATACACACATTAATACATAATACATAATATATATTTATATATAAAGCCAACTTACGATCTGGCTTTTTGGTGGTCATGTTCACTGCGACCATACCCAAGGGAGTAGTCAATAAGAGCATAGTCTTTGTGGTATCAATCGCCCATACATCAGATGGACTATAGATTGGCTTGAGCGGATTGACCTGTGTGTTTGTAAATGAAAGCGAAGAACGAATAGAAAATTTGCTCAGCAAGGATTTCTTCTTCATTTCCGTCTTGGGCATCGAAGGTTCGTAAATTTCAATCTCGGTCCCGTTAACAGAGGGAGGTTTGGGTACACAAATCAGTGTTTGTCCTAGACAATCGCCTACATAGAAAAAGCTCACGTTGGCTTGTACTTTACGTCCAAAGTGTTGGATTTGGGATCCGTCAGGTCGGCCGTTGACGATAATGTCTAGTGGGTATTGCCAGAGAACATGGTCAGCGAGAACCAGGAGGAGGCTGTAAGATTCGAGTACTTGGACTTGTTGAACGCGTTCGAGAGGTAAGATCTTTCGAGGAACCATGTTGGCTGCATTTTTTCTTTGGCCAATATAGAGTCCGGATTCAGTAGCTAACATGTAAGATTCATCATGATCTATATTTAAAAAAAAAAAATGAGAATTGTTTATACAAAAAAAAAAGGAGGGTTACCGAAGACAACCATATGATGAATACTCATGTCTGCAAAGAATTCATAGTCCTTGACAGCTTTGGTAATTTGGAATACATGGTGTCCCTTTAATTTTGCTTCCTTTTGCTTTCTGATGGTTTCATTCCACGTTTTTCGATTAGGTTCAGAAGGTGCATAAAGTGTATATGAATCTTCTGTCATTCTTCCCTCATGAAAAAAGGTGATGGGCGGTCCGAGTTTGACATGGTTGCTGTTTAATAAATTATCTGTACTATTGATTTTAGGATGTCTGGAGTGGTTCAGGCTTCCACCGCCAGCGTTATAACGGCTTGTGGTGAGTCTTTCCGCTGCAGTAGATAACAAGGTACTGGACGAACGTTGAATAGCACCCTTGTCTACCGAAGGTAATGATACACCGAGCAGTTCGATAGGAATAGGCTATGGGATGATTAATAAGAATTATTTATCTGGGGGGATGGAGGCGAGCTTACTCTATTTCTTATACTGTAATGCTCAACTGCATTAATCACCTTAACTTTAGCAGTGACGAGATAATGGTCAAACAAGATGACTTGATATTCAGTTGAATCCAGACTAGCTGTTCTTCTCAATGTCCCTTGTTTGATAATCAATCGATTTTTATCCAATAATTTCAAGTCAATCTTGTCTCGTTTGTTCTTGAAGGTGAGGTGTGCGTGTATTTGTTGCAGGTCAAAGCGATTCTTGGCCTTTCCGGTTTCGTTATTTACCTTTTGCAAGTAGTTCTTGATACTGGCGATGATATCGGGTATATTTTCTTTATCTGGATGGCCTGCTTCTGTTCTGTCATATATCTTGTCTAGCAATAGAGTATATCTTCCAAGACGTGTAGTTGGTTTAGTCAAGTAACCGTTCAATTCCAATTTACGTGATGATTCATGTCGTTCTGTTTGCTAATAATAATAATAAACATTAACACGAATTGAGTTTTTTTTTTTGTTTTTTTTTTTTTTTCTTTACCTCTGCAAACAAAGCAAACCTTGGGTTATTAAACTTTTCTAGTTCATAAGTGTGTTTAGCTTGATGCTGCCTTGAACCATAATGAACAAAGGGTTCAAATTCATCTAAAAACTGATCCATAATATCGCTCACTTGCAATACAATTGGATGCTGTAACTGTCTTGCCTTCAAGGCCATGGTCAATCGTGAACTGATTT
The DNA here is from genome assembly GCA_000697035.1 of Rhizopus stolonifer B9770. NCBI lineage: Eukaryota > Fungi > Mucoromycota > Mucoromycetes > Mucorales > Rhizopodaceae > Rhizopus > Rhizopus stolonifer. The sequence continues at coordinate 26,154 of JNDS01005057.1, forward strand.
CATAAACTTCTTTTATATTTGAAAACACTTGGTCGATAAAAATATCTCTTCTTTTGGCCGGGATCACATCACTATTCTTTAAAGGCTCTATCCACATCTATATACATGTTATTTATATGTTTAACTATTTTTTGAACTTGCCTCAATAACATATTTTAAATCACCCAAAAAACTTTCTTCGGTATAAATCAATTCAAAAATGGTTTCCTGTCTTCTTCTTTCCAACGCAGATATGGAAAACAATACATAATCATCAATATAACTTGACCAAAGAGGTTGATGTTTTTCAATTTCATGTGTATAGGCTGTAATTCTTTTTTCTCGAGTATCCACACTATAAGGTCGGTTTCTCTTATTGTTTAATTAGTACAATAAAACAATAATTAGGGGGGGGGGCTTACCAATCTTTCTTTGTTTGGACATGTGTAACTGTAACACGGGATTAAAGGCTTACAAGTTGGAGAATAACAAGAAGTGAGTTCAGTGTAGACACCATTTGGTAATAATAATCCTTCTTGTTGAGATAAAGTAGGAGAAGTTGAACAAGAAGCTTGATCATCTTCATCTTCTTCATAATAAGAACATTCATCTTCACTGCCATGTGCTGTTGGACCAGAAGAAATACTGGTACCACCCGTACTGCTGTTACTATCATTCCTATGATAGCCATGAAACATGAGATCACTGTTGAATTGATATATTTCAATGATATTGTCCACTAGTCTATTTTCGTAATTTACATCGTGGAAAAACCTTTGAGCTTCCAATGTACGACCGACTCTAAGAGCGAGGATAGGATCTGTGGTACAAAGGATTTCTTTTAATCTGTCCTAAAAATAATATATAAAATGAGATGTGGTTGTGTGGTAATGTTTTTTTTTTTTTTTTTTTTTTTTTTTTTTTTTTGTTAAAATACCACTGCTTCTTTTCCATCAAAGACGTTGTTATATTCAATATCATTCTTTATACGTTTAGACAAGATCATCCTCTTTTTAAGTTCGGCAGCTACATGAGATAAAAAGGCACGATAATATTCTGGTTGTTTATGCTTCATGTTGACTTTTGATAATCTTTGTCTGTTTTTTCCAGGCACATGTGATGCTTGTAAACAAAAAGTAAATAAAACTACAGGTTATTATAAAGTGCTTACTGTTTTCTGATTGTACCCGAGGTACAGTAGTTGAATTGGATATTCTAGGTTGAGGTGAGGATCGATTGTTTTTTGTAGATGCTTTGGTTGTAAAAGATCGTTTCAATCCAAATTTTGACGTGGCCTGTTGTAATAATTGACTTCCATTACGGTGTAACTTCTCAGGCTTTTGAAAATAATCAAAAGAGTTGTTGGAGTCGGTTTTTTGTAAATTCATCTCTTGTTTACTACTTCTTTTCTTTCAAAAATACATACAAGATGCATTCACTATAAAATTGAATTTCAATTATTGCACTTCCCACAAACAAAAAATCGCAAAGAAAAAAGAGAGAAAAAGAGAGAAAGAAGTGGCATTTTTTTTTTTTTTCTTTTCTAGAAAGCGGGAATCCAAAGAAAGACATGGCAAAATCTGTGACTCAAATTTCCTTCTTTCCAGTCAGCTGTTGTCGTAAGGGGAGGGAGACCCTTTATAGATGAAACACTATTTGTGATTAACACTCAAGTTCAATGCATTAGCCAATTTTGTTTGCTTTGAAGTATTCTTCATCAAGATAAACAGAGATAAATTGATGACGATAAGCTTTAATCATTGTTCGGTTGATCAAAGCGCGAAATTTAGACTAAAAAAAAAAAACTTCATGAACAATAAGCAATCAATAAACAAAAATAGTTTACGTAATATTTCCCCTTTTAGAGATCAGATTATACAGTTGTTCCAACGCCAAAGGGCAACTTTTTAAAACAAAAGGGCGGCCAATAAAAAAAATCCAGAAGACATAGTTTCAAAAAACCAAAAGGCGGTTTTAATTTTCTCAAAAGACGGTTATTATTCTTAGATTTAATTCATAACTTAGATAGTCTTCTAGTAGTATATAATGTTTTTATTAATCGAATGTTGATTTAAGTTAGCTCTCTATTTAAGCACTTTTCGAAAACGTTTACAGAGCGCTACTGCATAGTAGAGACCTGCTACCACATAAAAAAGACCTGCTACCATCAATAAAAGTTTCAGAAGTCCAATTGTAAAACGCATGTACTAGTCATATATCACAGAAGAGTACATTTTTTAAAGCAACTAATTAGCTTACAATAAGGCTATTCAGATTACACTTTTTATTAATTTTTCATTGGCTAAAATACACTTTTTTGACGTACAGTCATTTCAGAAAGTGAAGTCGCTGATTTTGAATTTCATGTCGTGCAAAAAAATTCGTGTTCGACTGATCCAAAGTCGTGTTCACGTGTCATGAACTTCTTTTACTTTTACTTGTCGCTTAGTAATTAACCAATAAAGCCTTGGAACTTTTATTTTTATAAAAGGGATGGGGCGATTTTGAAGTAGTTTTTTTTTCCCGGTTTCTTTTTCCTGTTTACAATTAACATTAGATCTCCAAATGATAAACGAAATAGGCAAATAGCCAAAAAAAAAAAAAGATGATGAAAGAATCCCTTTTGGGGTTACATATATCTATGGAACAACTTACTTGGAACCCGTTGTAATAGCAAAATCGATTATTGCGAAGAATACATATAAACATAGGCATTACCCAGAAACACCTCTAGGGAGTCCAAACTTGAACCATATCAAAAATGAAAGTGACATTGTGGATGAAAACAACGATGATACAGATGGATCTAGGATAAGTGTAACGTCATCAAAATCGAGCACTGATGCTTTTAATTATTCAATGGAAAGTATTTGGATACAGCTAAATATATTTTCACCAAACACGATCCGAACCATAATGAGTTGTATGACTGCGACTTCCTTACCAATCAAATATACAAGATTATAAGTATCAGTTTCCCTAGATTGCAACATATATACTCTGCACCAGTTTTCTTTGTTACTGAATAAACAAAGACCACTCTGGTGTTCTGACACAAAAGAAAATCAGTGAAAATAAAGTGCCAGTAAGAGGAAGATCATTATATGTATTGAAGAAGAGTATACAGGAAAACTTTACTGTCAACAAAAGGTGCTTCAAGAAATACGTTCAAAATTCAGATGGTGAATGGATTAATATCGGGTATGTGCGAAAAATCCCCACAGACGAATCAATGAAACCCGTGGCAGACATGCACGAGAGATGATTTCAAAAGTAATCAATAATGGTTTTTGTGAAAAGATCTACGTATCACCGTGTTCAAGTGCTCAAGATTCAATTTTCAAACGCGATTTCAAAATTGAGCACAAGTATGGCGATGGAAATACTCAAGGTAAACAGAAAATATTTATAAGCGTACATATACTTTAATCTCTTCTGGTACCAACTACTGTTTTTAGATTTTCTTCGATACCTTTCGATCTACTCCAAAAAGATTCGTGTTTGCATAATCAGTTATGCAGGTTTGACAACAAACATCGAAGACTTGCAAAAATTTATAAGGTAAAATAAGGCGCAAAAAAGTATTATACATATATGTTAACAAATTCATATTATATTTGACGCCCGTAGCATCCACAAAAAAGCAAAGGAGATAGTTATAATACATGACAGTGATATAGAAATTTTGGAACGCAAGGCTTTGAAGAAAGGGGAGACATTAAAGAAATTCAATTGCAGAACAGGCACTGTTCCTCACTCTAAGCAGTTCAAACAATAAGCCGAAGGTGTTGCTTATCACAAAACCATCTTTCATATAATGTTAAAATACTGTAATAAACTGCCAATATATTATTAATTAATGAAACAATTATACAAACAAAATATAATTCCAAAGCTTTTCCTACATATAACAAACGCTGAGTTACGCTACAAAGATGAAAACCCAAGCCCTCTCTTTTAAAAAGATACACAACCTATTGGTAACTTATGGAAGTGAGTAAGGCTAATATTCCATCTGTACCAATATGAAGTCTCAAGGACTTGAAATCAACAAATAGAAATTAATAAAACAAGACATAGTACAAAATAAACTTTTATACAAAATACCCTTTACGAAAACAAAATCACACACTCTTCTAAGCAATGCCAAATAAAATCTTTAACTATTCTAAGCCCCAGTAGGCCTTACTTTACTGTATCAAGTTCAGTATAAGTGAATTCCGATATCTTTGCTGTGATAGCAGGGCTAGACAGTGTAGTAGCAAGTCTTGACTGTGTGGTGGCTCTCTGTAAATGTTTTCGGAAAGTGCTGTAAGGGAGAGACAAATTAAATCAACATTCGATCAATAAAGACATCATATACTGTTAAAAGACTATTTAAGTTATTAATTAAATCTAAGAATAACTTGAAGTAGGACGTCCTATGGGAAAATAATAACCGCGTTTTGAGAAAATAAACAACTACAAAACGATTTTTTTTACTACTTTATAAAAAGCGTGTATTATCGAATATCTTTTTCTCATTTCCTGACACAACAAAATATCATTGTTTCAAAAAAAAAAAAAAAAAAAAAAAAAAAGGTTATTCTGTAACATTTTTTTTTTTCTGTTTAGATCATTACAAGATGTGACTAGATGATAATCTTCATATTATCTTTATTTCGCATGAAGGATATACATTTTAAAGCGCCTGAAGAATCGCTCAATCTTTAATGGATTTTAATATCAAATAACAAACGATACAGAACGTTTTTTTTTATTACTATTACACCACAAGAGGAAAATAAAGTTTCATATAGAAAATTTTGGTGATTAGAATCCGGCCCAGGGAGGAGCACAGTTTGACCAAGATCTGGATGAATCAATGAGTTCGAACTTATCCTTGGCCCAACCTTCAGTGGTGACAGACCAGTTGTGAGCACCACACGTGTCCTTGCTTCTAGTCCAAGCAACATGGTAATCAACATCTTGCAAGTTGACATATGTTGTCACCAAGTTGTTGTCGGGGTTGAAAGTACATCCACCAGAAACACGGAAATCAGCATTGACAACCATAGCTGTACGACAGTCTTTGTGGTCTCTGCCGTCTGTTTGCATCCAAATTTGAGCTACGTTTTTGGTACCTTTGAATAGACTACCGGAATCAGCCCAAAAGTAAGTACAGCAAATACGAGCGTAAGCTCCCATCACGTAAAAGTTAAGCATGGCAAACACCAAAGCAGTAAAGTTCTTCATCTTGCAGATTTTCAGTTGTAGTAAAATCGACTGATTTTTTTTTTTGTCAATTATGGACAAAAGAGTGTGGTATTTATATGCATAGTCTGAGTTTTTTACGTGAAGTGGTTTAAGATATGATGTCTTTAGAATAACTTATCCAAAGCTGTGTAATGTAATTGAAACATTGCAATATGAATAAAGCTGTACACAAGGGTCGCTGTACTTTCTGCGGAGTTAAAGCTGTTTTACGTTGATATAGACATAAAGTAACCGAATTAGTCTGTGAAAAAAAACGCAATGGCAAAACGAGTTTGACCAAAAGTTCAAAGAATAGAAAGAGCAGGATACAATTGAGATGAAAAAGTATTGCTTTTTTACTAGGTTTTGTAAAACATAAAAAATGGAAATTGAAATGTCGCAGAAAAAATTTGAGTATCACTAAGAATTCACGGATTACGATAATACAAAAAGAAAGTTCTTTCCTATGTGCTGGTTTTGTTCTTTTTAAAGCCAAAAAAATACTCCGGTGTAGGATTTGAAGATAAGATAAAGACGCGTCGTTATATTATATTGCCGTATTTACGCGAATAGATACTAACTGTCGTATGAGATTACTGTTAAAAGCTTATATAAAATAAGAATATACGAAGCTTCGATTCATGCATTTATAATAACGACTCCTAAAAAGAAAAAATAGCAAAATCTTCACTTAAGCTCACAATCTCAATTTCCATTGATCTTGTTTCACTTCGATTCCTTAACATTTGTTCTTTCACCATTTAAAGACGTAGTTTATATTAAATGGGTTCTCTCTGGTCTTGACTCGAACAAAAGAGATAATCAAAAGACTCACTCATCGACTATCTCTATTTCTTTTCTGCGTTATCACTATGGAAAATAGATTACTGAATATCTCCAAAAATGGTCCATTTTTAGCTAATCAGTAATCAGCTAATTAGTAATTTTTCGTAGATATGCAGTAATTCAAAAATAGTTTTTTTGTAGATTTTTTTTAGATATTTAGTAATTCAAATTAGACTTTCAGCAATCCATTATGGATCAAAAGTAACTCAAAAATAGCTATTCAGCAGTTTATTGTAGTTATTTAGTTACTCAAAATAGCTGTTCAGCGACCTATTTTAGCTATTTAGCAGTTTATTGCAGCTATTCAGCAGTTTATTGCCGCTATTCAGTAATTCAAAATAACTGTTTAATAGCTCTTTATATGATTTGATTTTCACTTTGCAAGCGCCAAATACGGAGGAATTATGAATCAAATGAAGCAAAATTTTATTTATTTGGATTTTAAAAAGAGAGTATAAAAAAGAGACATTTTTACTGTTCAGTTCATTTATTACAGTTTTTTTTTCATATTCTTGATCGTCTTCACCTAAAATAAAGCAGCTATTATCAGTTTTCCATTAATATCTGTGGACGTTTTAATTGCTTACCATCCGTATCTTCATCATTCATGTCACCACAGACGTCAGCCAATTCACGAAGATTCTTTTCTGTTATTTTATCACCTGATTCTTTCGAGTCTTCTTCATTTTCAGCCCCTTCCGTATTGGATGAATCTTATAAAGTTTTTCATTATTATGTTTTAAGAAGTATATAAGCTTACGCGATCTATTTTCGTCTTCATCAGATCCATCGCTTTCTATATCATCAACAAATCTTCCATTAGATCAGTACTTTGCCAAAATCAAGCGACCCCCCAGCATTTTGAACAAACACCAAGAGGTACCTCTTCATTGCCAAATGATTCCAGCTGTTTGTACATTACTAATCGTTACGCAAAGTTGTTTCAAGTTGTGATATTTTCGCAGAGATGAGGGAATGAGCCTTGGTGAATTTATCTGTTGTTTTGAGACATGAGTAAAAGTTTTGATAAATACAAAAAAAAAAAAAAAAAAATAGGGACTCTTGATGATACAATGGCATCATATCCGACAAGCACGACCTTATTCATATGGTTATCAATATTCATTTATTAATTTATACTTTAAGCGAGAGGCATGTATTTAAATAATAATTGTCTTTATTTGACTTTTATCATACTTGCTATGTCCCAAAGTCTATTCACAAATGCAGTAAACATAACAAATCAAACTTCTGCCTGAGTTTCGATAAGCTTCTTTAGTATAACTTCGACTACGCACACACAGACTAAGCAGTAATATATAGATTAACAATAGTTGTATTCTTCAACAATTTTATCTTATTTTAATTTTTCTTCTTCTTTCGATACACCGCTCATCAATATGTCTCAATCTAACGTTTACAGTATTTCAAACACTCACTTTTATTGCTCTTTTTGCGTGTCCGATTTCGATAAATCACACCAGTCAATTAAGCAGCATTAAGAAAGTTGTGAAGGTGGAAAAAAAATGATCGAAGGCTTTAATTTGCAGACTGCTAACATCCATATTGGACAATTTTGTTTCTATTAGTTCTATAGCAAGTAGATGTTGACACGAAACCAAGAGAGTGTTCCGAAATATCGATTGCCTTGCTGGTAAATTAGGCAGCACAAAGTTTGAATTGCCAGTATGTCATTTGACCAGATATGGATATAGTTAAGGGACTTAGAGATGCCCCTCTTGTGCTTTTGAAGCAATTGTAATCTTTTTTTAATAAACCCTATACATCTATTCCCAACTTATACCGCCAAGCCAAAAATTCGTTTCGTTTACTTTAAATAAAAAAATAACATGGAAAGTAAAAAATATATTTTCAGTCATTTGCCGAAGATATTCATATACAAAATGTGATGTTCTTAAAAAAATAGATATCTAGGCATTGACCGAAGATCAAAATAGCTCCATTTCCAATAGTGTAATTATCACACATATATCCCGTCCTTATGGATATTACCTTAGATTTTATAGACTCATGTTATTTTACACAAAAAACAAAATAAAATAAAATAAAAAATACAACGGACTTAATAGTAATTTCGTATTACAGGATTTTACCCTAAAATGAGACGGTTAATAAATTTAAATTAGACACTTTGAATGTATGACATAAGAAGATTGCCAAAATAATTTTAGACAAGTGGGAAAAAAAAATTAGACTATTCCAATTCTTTTGTATAGACACATGTCAAAAAGTATTCAAGACAATACGTTTCATTGTTCAGAGACTTATCCTGCATCATGAATTACTGCAGCGATAACTGCAGCGGATTCGCTTTGTGTCGTTTGTTTTCACTATATTCATCAGAAAAAGATCCTTTTTGTTTGCTTGTGTGGTTTGTTGAAGGTCTTCTAAAGCATATCGGCCTTGTACCATTTTTACGTAGCTCGAAAAGGATTTCGCGAAAGTTCAAAGTAGCGACCAGATCCCGGTTCCACAGACGAGGAGTGTCAGCATCCTTCAAGCATTGCTGGTTTGTGCACCTGGACAGAGTGTGTTATTAAATAGCTGTGGATGTATATATATATATAAAGTTATGTTACCTTAACATGCCGTGACAGGTTACTTTCGGTCTTGTATTTCTTCGGAATGGTCTTGGGTTATTTACTTCTTTAAACTTTTCAAGCTGACCTTTGCACGATGGGCACACACTTGATGTTTTATATTCGTCCAAAAGATACACCTTAAAACCTTCTTTTTTGAATATCTTTCTTATTCCCACTCCTCTAATAGGCTCATGATATTTGATATTCCCCGCCGACCAGTTACCAATAACAATTGTGGTGTCATCCCCAAACTTGCCTCGAATACTGCGACAAAGACGTTTGTCCGATTGTTGACGGTTAATAAACGAAGAAAGTTTCATTTTTCTAAATGGTAACACGCCATTAGGCCGTTCTTCTTTTGGTAAATCTTCATTTGCATAATAGTCGCCTAAAACTCCAGTGACTTCAGCGCGTTGGTGAAGGTAATCGACGAATTTTTGTGGTACAACAGTCAATGAACAGAATCTTCCAAGAGAAGCTTCTGCAGCAGTAACTGCCGCTGGTTTACTGTTTTCACGGAGCTTTCTGAATTTTCTTGTCTTCGTTTCTACGTTTCTTTGATTGTTCGTGTAGCGATATAAACTCTTCTTTTGAATGGTACTGCTTTCATACATACAATATAACATGTCGCGGCGTCCAGGATCAACCAGAATACACTTGTCAGTATCAGCTAATAGTTGCTCCTTGGATAGAGTGTGTGCATATGGAACGTCATCATCTATATCTACTTTTTTCTGTTTGCCACCACTGCGTTTCTTCTTGCTATCATGGTTTTGCTTCAAAATAGATATTCCCACACCATCTGTATAAACAGTGCCTCTAAACATTAATTGCTGGCTTTCTCCTTGTGGTCACATACCTTTAGATTGTATATTTAGTACATTAAAAGCATCCTATGAATTCATATGATACCTTTGGATTGCATATTCAGCACGCTTTCCCAGATGACGTCTTTTTCTAGATGACTGATGACAGAGTTTCCCAAAACTTGAGTGTTCAAGATATACGTATCTATAGTCATATAGCATGGTACAAACGTTCTTCGTAAAGGGAAGCAGTTAAAGGGCTTGTTATATTTAGATTCGCAATGGTTCGCAAGATAATAATACGCTCTTAGATGTTCAACCGGATTAGCCACGCAGTCATAGTAAATAGAGTTTTTGCCAAACGTGTAGTCCGCAGAGTAACAATTAAAGAATTCTTGAATAGTACCAATTTCTGAGGAGCTGAGAAAGTCTTTTGGACAATTTGTTTATATCTCTTGAGGATATACCTAACTTTACTTCAGTGCATTGCTTATTTATTGTCTTGACTGCCGCAGAAATGTCTTCTTTAGAATGACCCATATCCTTCATTTTACTCTTCAGGGCTTGGATTCTGTTGGTCTTGTTCAAAATAAGATTCAGGAACATACGTAGCTTTTTCCCAAATTGAAGCGAAACACCATTCAAGTATGCAGTATTGATTTTCACTACTTCATAGTTGGCTATTTGCTGAGCATATTTCATTTCTATTGGAGTGTACGAGCATGTTTGACAATAGGTATCGCGATGTTTGTTTATAAGGTCCTTGTAAGTGCTTAATTCCGTTGTACGTTTTGTTTTAGTAGGCTTATAGCTCTTTATAAGTGATAAAAAGACTTGTCTGTAAAAATCGACGTTTGCAAAAAGCCTCCAAAGCAAAACTTCGGTCTTCTTCTAATTCTTGAATGAAAATGTACTTTAAAAACGCGAAAGTGTGTGTCACTGGTAAGTGCACGTTAGCTACAAGAGTTTTGAGTTTTGGAGTGTATCGGGGCTTCCATCCAACGCCAGTAACTGAACCTTTAACTGTTGTTATCTTTAAAGGAGGTTTCATAATGAAAGAAAAGAGGGTTCGACAACAATTGTTGTTCAATTGTTGTAAATATGATTTTATCAGTGTGACTGATACATGAAAATCTCTTACTATAATCAAAGTCATTTCTACTTCAACAAACACTTGCTGCAAGTGTACACAGCAAGTGAATTAAACACTAAAAAAATAAAGCGCACATTATCTATACAAAAGAATTAGAACAATCTAATTTTTTTTCCCACTTGTCTAAAATTATTTTGGCAATCTTCTTATGTCATACATTCAAAGTGTCTAATTTAAATTTATTAACCGTCTCATTTTAGGGTAAAACCCTGTACTAGAATACAGTGCTCACGGCTTCAAATTGCGTTCAAAAAAAAAAATTCATTGCGCATCTTTAATTTTCAAACATCGCATACTGGTTTTTTCCCTAAGGTTTGCGAAAAGTACAAAATAATTTGAGGATTGAGACAACAATTTTTGCGAAAGTGCTAAACATATTTAGCGAATCGTCACATATGTTTTAGCGGTTTGCAACAAAAATGTTAGCGATATTGGCAATCTAATTTTGAGTGGGAGACACGTACACAAATTCAGATGTAGATGTTGATGATTAAATTTCTAAAAGAAAAAGTATTATTAAGTGGAATTCCCACTAGCTAACGTAGTGTTAGTTAGTTATGATGTAATTAGAGAAAGTATATAAAATTCTGTACTATTCAGAAAAACGCGTCTTCTTTTTTTTTTTTCATTTTTCACTGTCTTAACAAATGAATACAAACAACTCAGCTGCTTCTAACAACGCTATCCTCGATAACTCTAGAGTTGATAGCATCACTGTATATGACACTACTGTCATCGAAAATTGTAATACAAT
>JNDS01005059.1:0-21292 GCA_000697035.1 Rhizopus stolonifer B9770
TAAGCCCCTTGTTCCGCGTTGGTTCTTGATATTTTGTGTTCGGGGCAGACCAGTCGCCAAAAATCAGAATAGCGTTATCACCAAACTTTGCTTTTAATCCGCGTACCAGCTTCAGATCGTTTTGTTGATAATAGACATAGCTTGAAAACTTCATCTTTCGAAAGGGTAAAAGATGTAGCTTTTCTAATAGAGTGCTTATTTGCGCTTTGTGGCCGTTTTCTTGAGGTTGTTCATATATCGCTTGCGCCAGTCGTTGAACTTCATATCGAATTCTATCAGTGAGCCTCTCTAAAATGTGCCTTTGTAGCAACATTATTTGAATGTAATTTGCGTATGTTTGAGATTTCAAAGTGATCATCATATTTGTTCTCTGGTTGAGGGTAGAAACCGCGAATTCGCACAACAAACAAGCTTCCATAATACAAATTCCCCCTTTGGTCAATATGGAAATCAAAATCATATCCAGGATAATAAGTTCTTGTAGGCTTCGCTGTTTCGTTTCCACAATATTCGTACAAGATTTTTTCTACTGACGATCTTGCTTTCGTGTACTTTATGAACTTTTCCAAATTAACCGATTTAGATTCAAATCTAGAGAAAACAGACTCGGCTTCTTGAACCACAGACGGCATATTACGCTTTCTCAAAGACCTGAAATGTCTTGAACGTTTTGTGCGGTTATTCTTAGTGAATATAAGTTTTTGTTTTTCTTCGACAGAGCTGGACTCCTTCATGCAATACATGATGTCCCTCCTTCCAGGGTCAATCAAGACACATCTACCTACAGTATTCTTCAAGTCGGCTTGACTTAGTTTTTCAATGTGCTTCGTTTCATCATCATCTACTTTTGTAGTTTTCTTTGTCTTGGTTGAATTCCTGCTTGTATCCGTGTTCTGTTTTAGAATTGATACACCCACTCCATCGGTTTCTAGAGTTCCTTGGAATCGTAAAGACTTCATATATCCTTGCATGCTTTTTTTCTTCACCTAAATAAAGACCTAACATTTGTCTCATTCCATTTCAACTCTTTTAAACAACAAATATAGCAGTTCAAAATATCAAGCTATAGGCTTACACAAATTACGAATAGAAATAAGCTCATTCTTCTCTGTTCTTGTCTGCGATCGTTGTGCTACCCAGACCGGTAGACAGAGAGTTTGGCAAAGGGACGTAAATGCAAGTAGAAATATGCATTCTATCGCAACATCTACCATTCACGGTCAACCACGCCCGAATCACTTCTTGCCTGCTACCACATAAACAATAATCTTTTTCTCTGTTGGTAACAAAAACCAACTAGTTTACAGGTATGCACGAAATTTTACTTGATCCACTCAAAACTGCAATTTGTCTAATATTTTTTTGTATATCATCTATTAATTTATTACTACTGTCTCCAAAAAAAATTGACTTGTCTAATTATTAATTTGTTAATCGTCTAATTTTAGCCTAAAATCCTGTACCAAAAATAAAACTAATGGATTTATCATTGTCCTTCCCCCCTATCACTTTTTCACATCCCCTCCTTTCCCTCCTTAAAAACTTTGGTAAAATATTCTTTAATCCTGCTTTGGACTATGTCAAAAGGAAAAGGTCGCATTCGGAATCATGCAAAAAAAAAAAAAAAAAAAAAACTCTAAAAAATACTTTCTTTTACGACGATGGACTAAAGTTTCTGTTGTTTGGTATGATTTATGATTGAAAAACTATAAACGAGCAGCAATATGCTGTACCATTATCAATGCAAAGAGAAGACTATTTGTTAAATGACAGAGATGGCGACATACTTTTTGGCTTTTTGATGTTTATAATCCGATTCAGGTCTGGTATTATCGAGACTGCGATTCCTTTTCCTTGTTCTACTTTCTTGAGGCTCATCATAACTGTCTTTGCTGCAAATCATAATTTGTTTTAACCGATTAAACGAACTGAGCAGATGAATAAATTCTTTTAACAGTTCAGTGTATTTACATACCATCGAAAGTACATATTCTCCCGTAGATTGTGAAACATGGAATACACTATAGGATTAAAGTAATTCCTTTGTAGCTCAGCTTCATCGATTTCTTTGTCCAAACGAGTGAATAAAGGGATCTTATTGATGCTATTCGTAACGATAATGAAAAGTAAAATGTTAGTCCTGTGCTATTATTGAGTTCAATTGATAACTTACCAGTTGATTAAAATATCGATCAATCTGTAGTCAATATTATCCGCATTTTTTTTTTTTTTTTTTTTGCCAGATCGTTTATTCCCTCTTTCGTTAATCGTGTATTATCTTGGAACGGAAATCCTAAAAAGAAGGCAAAAAGCAATTGCCAGCACTAAAATAATGTATAGAAACCAACTTTTAACCCAGCCTTACGCGCAATACTTCTGAAATTTGATTATATAAGTTGGCGTCAAACTTCACATTTGAATCAATATATTTTTCAGCCACAGTATTGCGTAGTTCTTCCAAGTTTGCAGCTCCAAAGTAACTTATCTGCTTATCATTCTATTCATTTTCTTTCAAGAACAGAGCATATGACAAAATCTACACAACCAATATTAGTAATAGATTTCTATACTAAAATGAAGTGAAATGAACTTACAGGATTTCGCAAAGGTCGCCGTCTGTAAAGTTGGAGGTGGTGAGAGTTTGCAATAAAGACGTGGGGTACTTTTAGAACTCTTTATATTCGAGATTGAATTGGGGAGGAACAAAAGGATATCAAATTGATTGGAAGATTATACAGCTGAGTTAGGAATACTTGAATAGATGCGATCCTTCAGATACTGATATAACTTGACTTAGAAAGAATTACTATATATCGACACGAAGTCTAGTAGCTCAATTATAGTCTTTAACATGACTTAGAGTGATTATATGTTTATGTATTTACAGCATTTACGAGTACATGTGCACATTGTACATTATACTTTTAAAAGACCGTACATATCGCTATTAGACCTAAATGTGAGCTTGAATAGAATGTGCAATGTAACATGTTACGTCTGTAAAAGAGGGTGATGGAGGGAAGGCTTACAAAAGTAAACGACAAGAAAGAAAGAAAAAAAAGACCACAACTATTGTTTCGTGAGTAAAGGAATAAGCATTTAAAGTTTAGTGCCAATTATCATAAAAGATGCGAAAATACGATAAAAAGCAAAAGAAGTACCGAACTAAAAAAAAAAAAAAAAAAAAAAGGGCCACTTAAGAGAGAATTTTAAGAGGAGAGAAGGAAATGTGTATGCGCATTACAAACCAAATAAAATAAATTCGCATCACTTTTTCTTGTGTCCCCTTCTTTTGCTATTTTTATTTTTATTTTGTAAACAGTATGAATTCTGATAATGTTTTAATCAGTTCTCCTCAATCTGTTGAAGATATCTTATTTCAGCACTTGCAACCACAACTACAAAAAAGAATAAACACTGATTTTCCAGTAACAGGCCACGATTATATCGAAAGAAATTATCCTTATTTGATGGACAATATATTTTTACCTATCGATCAAGACATTGTCGTCGAGTTTTCTAGTTTTTCAGAATTACAAACTGCTCTTCGGCATATGGAAAGCATGGATCCTTTATTATATCGCTCACAAAATCGTACATTGTATATCTCTCATGCGTCTACTGAAGAGGATCTAATTTACCTGTCATCTGCCAACTATAGCATACCACCTTCAGTTCGTGCCAATATTGAAAGCATGGGTTTTATAGATACATTAATGTTTCAAGCCGTACAACATTGGTGTTGTATTGGATTTAAAGTCGCTCCAATTAGTGTCGATCTCATTAAAGATTGGCGCCAGGCACCGCGAGCCATCGTTTACTGCATAGCATCCATCAGTCTCGTCAGCCTAATCAACCGAAATATCAACAGTCAGTCTTCATTTGCCAAACAAGCATCCATGGCTTTTTACGAACAAGCAAGGAAGAATACGGATGACGTATTTCTAGATGATATGAAGCCCCAAATCATACAAACCTACTTTTGCCTTAGTTACACATCCAATCTTTTACGACTTTATGAGCAGCAGCGGACCTGGGGAGGATTAGCCTCCATCTCACTGCAGCATCTGGCCAAGAAGAACACAGAACACATTGATCCACTCACGCTAGGTTGTTGGCTAAGATGGTACTATATAGATGCGTGGATGTGTCTAACACTCAACAGAGAATGCCTTTTGCCTCACAATGTCCCCTGGCTCAAACCCCAAAAAATCCAGGCTCTATCTGTGAGTCCGCCCGAGTTAGACAAACAGCATCAACTTTACGGATTTGCCTGCTTAACCAGTTATATGAGACAATATATCCGTTCTCTTCACTCTGGGAAAATATTTGCCAACCCCTCACAAAGAACCCCCTCCGCACATTACTATGATATCACTCAAACACTCGTAGACTGGTATGGACAGCTTTCACTCCCCACGTCTTCTTCCTCCCGCTTACACCTCCACATCTGCTACCACTCTATGCGTCTGGTCGTGCTCTACCAATTTCTTCAACCACAACAACCTCCACCGACAGACATTCTGATCGACTGTCTCGAAACCAATCTAGAGCTTTTACAGGCCCTGCAACACTTAAAAGAAACAGGTTGTGATCAGAGCACTTATCATCACATGTTTTTCGCTATTCACAACACAGCCAAGCGAGTACACCAATATAATTTTGAATCACTCAAAACCTATGCAGAGGAATCACTCAAGATCAACCTCTCATTTCTCAAGAGCACACAGGCCTATGCTCATGACGTGTTTAAAATGAAATTTTATGCAGAAAAAATAGAAGAGCAATTTACGCGTCTGAATATTTCAATCACAGAGGAACCGAAAATGCCTAGATCTCAAATACATGTTTTCAAACAAAACAATTCAATTGCCACTAAAAGAAACAATAAAAAAAGGAAAGAAGGTTGAGTAAAGAGGAGGAGGGAGGGAGTGCTTGTTGTGAGTATGAAAGAGAGAGAAAAGATCGGAATGTTTTACACATACTTCTTTTTTTTTTTTATTTATTTTTTAAGGAGAAAATATTATACATTAAGAAAAAAAAAAAAAAAGAAGAAATAATTAAACTATGATTACATGACGCAACGTAAGGTTATTTTATCCAGTTGACTCCATTTTGTGTTCATCAAAGAAATCAAGTCATCTTCTTTTGAGATCACTGTTGCCGGCAGCAGTGGTTTTTCTTGAGCCAGATAAAAACTACTTGTACTGCATATACTAGATGTGCTTTCGTGAAATAATAAGACCCAGTCAGATTTTATCAACGTCACGGAATCAGAAAATTTCTGAAGAATTCGTGAGCGTAGTTCATAGAGTCCAATGGAACGAGGTACTTGGATGACAATAATGTTATCTGCGTCATAGATCACCTTGATTTTTATTGTGTCCTTGATCAGACATAGACTGGATTGGCTCTTTTTTAATCTGGGCATGGCGGTTGTGGAAGTAGAAGCAGAAGGTTCAGGTTGACGATGCCATAACTTGTTTGCAGCTTGTGTGCATAAGTATGAAAAAGGTGGCTGTGTGTGTCGCGAGAGGAATGAAGTAGAGCGAAGTCGTTTCCAATAGCTTGTATGTGATTCTGCATAGACTTGAGGTTGAAAAAATTCTCGAACAATGTATGACTGAGCTATAAATGGTGAGGCAGAAAATAAAACACACAGAAATTGGTTTAATTCTTCGGCACGTTGAGCATGAATTTGCTTGTTGGTGACGAGCAAATGCAGCTTGTATTTGATTTTGGGCGGTAAATCTGAGCTGTATTTATTGAATTGTTCGTGTAGTTTTTGTGAGAATTGAATAAACTCTTCATATTTTTTGCTGATTTTGTAACTTTTTCCTTGTTCTGGTTCTACCTGAACGATATAAAGTGTCTTCTGATCTTGTTTCTCAAAAGAAACTACCATTCCATTTGATATGGAATAAGAGGTTTTAATAATTGTAGCAGTTGGCATTTTTCGATGTAATATAAAAGAGAGAAAAGAAAAAAGAAAAGAAAAAAAAAGACAGGAACAAAGTTTCACTTCAATTTATATCCACTTGCATGTATGTTATTTTAAGGAGCTCATAAAGAAAAGTGTGATATAGAACGTATCTCCCTTTGATTTTCTTCTCCCCTTGATCGAGATTCTTTTCTTTATCTTTTTGTAAGAATGAAAATGAAAGGGCCCACTATTAAAAAAAAATAGGTGTTATATATTCAACTGGCTCAAATAATTAAAGAATGGCGTGAATTAAGCTCATATGAAATGTTCTAGATCAAAAAAGACATATTCGTTCTTCTATAAATGGTGAATCTCCGTTTATTTCTTCAGCTGAAATATCATTGTCAGTGTTTTTATTCCCTGCTTTGTAGCCAAATAACTAAAAATAAACATCTTTGAAAGCCCTGCTGCAATATACAAACATCGTCGCAAACATTTCCCATTATCAAACCGCATTATCTGTCTTCTAATCCATGATCATTACCTCACCTTACAGTGCATAGTTGAACAAAGAAAAACAAAAAAACAAAAAGATTCTCTTTTTTTGGTATTTAATTGGTTATTGAATTCAACACAACATAAATCGGCTCCTTCCTTATCCAAATATAAGCTCGTAAATAATCACGATGATATTTATTCCAATTAAAGGAACTAATTTTCGTGTTAAACTATATTATGCACATATGCATACATTAAGAACTTACTTCTCATTAGTGTTCTCACTGCAGATATCAGGTTGATTATTTTGTATTTGATAGATTGTGTTTGTTCGTTGCCAAATCCTGATTCTGGTTGTACTGTCCAGCCAACTAAAAAAGAAATTCACAATTCAGTTTTTTTTTTTAAAAAAAAATCATCTTGTATTACTTCTAGCAAGAAATCTCTCTTCACTCAAAACAGCGATGGCGTTTATAAGGCATAATAAGACGTAAAATAACTGACCCAATCCAAGCGTTAACATTCGTGTTTTTCTATTATCAAAGAAGGAAAGAGGGAAAGAAAAAAAAAGGTGGTTTTGATTACCGCCACACATATTTTGATTGAAGGGGGGGAAAAATTTTTTTTTTTTTTTTTTTTTTTTTGTAAAATGACAAGTGTACAAGACCTTGGTTTATCTACTGTCATTAACAAAGAACAGTTTCAAGATTCTGTTATTATTAAAGAATGTCCTAACGTAGGCAGATCGTTAGTAACCAAAAAAGCACTTATTCCTGGAGATATTGTTCTTGTTGAAGAACCCCTAATCGACTATCGCTTGAATCCCGCCTGCCGATCATCCAACTCACCTTATTTCACAAAAAAGCTTTGGAATAATCTTATAAATATGGTTCAGTATGAGGAAGGTATTGAGCCTGAGGATCTTGAGAAAGACGACCAAAGTGATTACAGTGACAGCAGCAGTGGAGAAGAAGAAGAAGAAGAAATTGCTCAACAGTCTGATTTTTGCCCAGGTGTACCTGCAGCTATCCTTGCTTATCTCAGCATCTGTCCCCCACACATTATATCTGTTCGTAACCAACGTACGTTCAATAAAGATGATTTCGATTTTTTTTACTATCCCAATGAACACACTGATCATCTCACTGTTCAATTGATCCGCGCCGTCACATACAAAGTAGTCGAGACAGAACCACTTTTTCAGCATGTCGATCCTGCTGATCTCTGTAGTTTTGTTTTAAAAATCTACTCCAACGCGCACACTGTATCATTACCTCATTCCAGAACACAGCCCACACATGCCAAGAAAAAGGCACGTAGAGCTTTTTATAAATCCAAGTTTGACAACCTCACCACTTACTGGGGCGAAGATGAAGAAGGGAAAGAAAGCGAGTCGACAAAGCCCACAATCACCTTGCTTCGTTGGGGGTCCAAGTTTGCTCATTCTTGCTCACCCAACATGTTTCTGCGTTATGAACCTTCGCGTAACGTGATGGTCTTTACTATCATTCGCCCAGTCAAGGAAGGTGAGGTACTCTCGTTTACCTATTTACCAGAGGACAGCTCAACCGTCGGTGGTCTGTTTTGTGGGTCGACAAGAAACCGTCAAGAAAAGCTAGAGAAGTTCAAGTTTTTTACTTGTGCATGTGAACGATGTGTGGACTGGGATTGGTCTCGTGGTGTGAGTTGCAGTACCTGTGGAGGGGACGAGGTCTATAGAGGTGTAGATAAATGGACTTGCTTTGGATGTGACCTGAATTATAATGATCAAGAGATCGATTTCTCTGGTGAATGCGAACAAAAGGTGGTAGATACCGTGATGGGCTTTGTCTCTCGTGTATACGGAGGTCGTTCATTAACTCAGAATACAGTGGGAATGCTTGAGCCTTACCTGATGGACATGTTGAACGCTGAAGTGCCTGTACCCAAATATCACTGGACCTTTGGTACCATTCATTCTTTACTGGCCGCTTATCATCTTCAATTGTTCCCTCAATCCTATGGCAAGGGTCTTGCTTCTCAGTTAGGGCTTACTTTGAAAGGATTAGAGGAGACAGTTGTTTATCTCGAATTCCTGAATCGAAACATCTTTCATCATGCACACCCGAAATCCGCGTCTCACGGAAATCCAATGACGGCATTCTTTGCAAGTTGGCAAGTATGGACAATTGTGATCAACACGGTGATGGAAAGTACGGAAGACAAGTATGCAGGCGTGGTCTACGAAAAAGATAGTGACGGAGAGGATGTGGTGGTGAAAACGGAGGAACCAAAGGAGACCGTATTGATCCCTATGCCAAAAGAATGGGTAGAACCCCTTTGTAAGCTATGTGATATTATCAAGGAATGGGTTCCATTTGTCGAGAAGGTCTTTCAGAAACAAGAATCGCCTGTAGTAGAAGATATGATTCAACAAATGAATGCATTCTGTATTAGAGTAGAAAAGGCACAATAGAATTTGATGTTTCAATAAAAGAGTATATGTCATTACCCATAGTTTTTGTCTTTTTGGATTTCAAAACAATTTAGGGGGGAGGGATCAAAGACTAAAAGGGAGAGAAAAAAAAAGGGGGGGGGAGGATACAATTGTAGCGTTTAGAATTCCTTTAGAATTTTAAGCTTCTAATGATCTGCAAATATTTTAATAAAAGACTACTAGTGCATGTCTTTAGTGTCACTTTACATTATTAAATTTTCTTTGTTTTTCAACAGAAAAAAAAAAAGGGAGGCTAGAATCATTTTAAGCCTTTTTTGTTCACACTCAAGGAGACATTCTGGTAAGAAAAATTTCCTTTCTACAGAAATGTTAACAAATCCCTGTTCCACAACAACAATAATAAGAAAAAAAAAACAAGTTTGGCGTAAATACCCCAAAGCAATATTATTATTCTGCACAATAAAACCGTGTATTTTTTTTTGTGTTCCCAAATCGTCAGTGATAATTCGTGTTTTTTTATGGAAGGCCTTTCTTGACAGTACTACCAGTGAATTCGGAACTGTCCAACAAGGAGCTTAGATCCGGCACTTTGGTTTATGTGTGAGGAAACCCATTGACATAAACAAGCTCAGACACCAGTGGGGGGGGGGGATAGTTCTATCCAAGTATGATTATACGCCTCAATCCTGTTTTTTTGTTTGTCAAAAAATCTCCTTTTTCCAAGGAACATTGAAAACCCCAAACAATAGACTGTATATTTATGGTTTATTTTTTATTGAATAGGGAGAAAAAAAATATGTGTGTGGAAGCTAATAGTTGCTTTCCAAAAGGTCTACGATCACTTTATCAACCTTTCCTTCATGCATGTACAAAAGTTCAACAGACAAATCATCACAACTAAATCCCTATAAATTAAAATTAATAAAAAGATAAAACAATGAATCCCTTATTTCGTTATACCATTTCATGGAGCTGTGTAAGTTGGGGCTTGTAAATAAAGTCTTCTGCAACCTTATCATTCCTGTTCAATTTAACAGTGGTTGAGGATGTATAGCTGTTGTTCAATTCTTCATTGGATTCCTTTTTGGAGATTTGACTGTATTCGTCATCAGACTTATGGAGTGCTTCGCTGGTTACGTGGCTGTAGTTTTCACTGATTACATCACTGAAATCCTCGCTCTCTTCCTTTTTGGGTTTCTCATTGATTGTCTCTTCAAATTCTTCATTGACTGCATCTTCGAATTCTTCATATATTGTTTCTTTAAGTTTTTCATTGATAGACTCTTCAAGTTCTTTATTCATAGTCTTATTGACAGCCTTGTCATCTGATTCATTATCCATCATATCATTAGCATGTTCGCTTTCAATCAAAAAATACTCATTGCTTGAAACGGACTCTGTTTCGCAGTTGTCTTCTTCTTCGGCATGGTGCTTTGAAGAGCGATCATCTTCCAAGAAATCGTCAGAACTAAAACGAAGTTCAGGGCTGCTGCTTTGAGATTCAGCAAAATAGTCCAATGTGTCTTGATCTGTAGTTGTGATCACAGAGTGGTTATCTTGTGTAGAAATTGTGGGGTAAATCATCGAATGGTCCATGATAGTCTGCTTTTCTTCTTCTGGCACTTCAATACTGCACCATAATTGATCACCAAAACGAGTGCCGTCAGGAGTTATAAAGCAAAAAATACTACTGTAAGAACCGGGAGCATCGGGTGATTGAAGTTCTGCTGTGATACAAGCTTCTTCACCAGGTTGAATGGAGGGTATGATAAAGCCTTCAGGATAAGATGTTGGGTAAGGTTTAAAGATACCACCACCATTAAACAATAAGCGAGATCCGGCTGGCCAACTAACAGTACCGTTATTTTTGACTTTCCACATCTATTTTTTTTTTTTAAAAAAAAAATAGTTTATTCCAATTGCATATTTGTTAGAATTAGTTATTTACCTTGATAAAGTTCTTTTTTGGTTCTACTAAAGTACCATCTGGTATATTCAAATCAGCAAGAAATTGGGACGATATCTCTTGTAAGTTTCTGTCTCCCTTTTGTTCTTCTTCTGTCGAAACGACTACTTTGTTTACTTGTTTTGGTGTCTCTTTTTGTTTTTCTTCGGGATGATTCAAGATGACGTCCTCTTGTGATTTCTTGACGAGTTTTTCGTAACGCTCCAAGACGATGGACTCTTGTGATTCATCGTAAAAGCTTTTTTGCTTTTCTTCGGAATGCTTCAAGACAGTGACTTCCTGAGTTTTTTCGGGTGATTGTTTAGAACGCAAGACGACGACGGTTTTTTCTTTCTTAGGCTCTACTTTTTTTACTGTCTCGGATTGCTCAAGGAGAGATTCACTGGCAACTTGTTCAGTCTTGCTGGTCTGTGTATGACTGTCTTTATAGAGAGCCTCATTCTTTCTCTTGGAAAGAGAGAGACCATGCTGGATAGCTGCTTTTGCTTCATGTTCTACGGTTTTGATGAGCTTTGCTCTGGCTTCATAGTCATCTTGAAGTTTCTTTTGCATCATTAACAAAGAGTGTTTACGTTCGGCTAAAGGTTCTGAAGGCTTTATATCAACGGGTGGTTGAGGAGTACTGATAACTAAGGATGGAGTCTTTTTGTCGGCCATTTCGTTTGGCTTTTCAACCACAGAGACAGAGTCTTGTTTTGACAAATTTAAAAATCGAGGTAAAAGAGCCTTGTTTGTATAACTTCGGATGGGTTCCCTTATCTTGAGAAATACATGGTCCTTGAAATGCACTTTAGGTGCTTTCTTTTCACATTTTTCACATAAATCATAATCAGGACAATGACCACACTACAGCCCCCCCAAAAAAAAAATACAATTAGCGAGTGAATTGAGTAATATTGATTAATTTACTTTATATCTGATACCGTTAACATCACCATCACAGTGATCACAAGAGACATAAGGATGCTGTACTACACTCGTCGTATTCTTTTTGGTATCAAATGATCTCTTTTTAGGTTTAGATTTTTTTACTTCATTACCGACAAGCTGCGCAATAAAAGTATGTTTTGGTGGATGATTTTCTTGTACAGAGCCAAAGCAAGAATAACAAAGATCGAAATCTGTGCTAAAATGAGCTTATGCAATTAGCCTAGTACAACTTACCTGGACAAGAAGTACAAGTATGCCTTATGCCAACAATATCAGAATTGCAATAATCACAAGTATATAGTATTTGATCGTTTGTATCTTCTTTGATAAATCTGAATTTATGGTCGGGATGGTGAGTCATGTGGCATTTACAAGTGCTGCATAAATCAAAGTCTTCGCATGTTTCACATCGCCATCTTTGTCTAGTACGTAATGAGATAAATAAATGATAAACAAGGGTCACGATTTGTTTATACCCTCGAATAGGAGAATAACAAGTATTGCAAAGTACATCAAATTGTGGTGATTCATAGATTTCTTCATTTGCCTTAGGTCGAGAAGCAATTGAGTTGTAAAGTTGAGTGGCTGACTTGATAATCATTTCTACACTTTCGTTTGTAGACTTTGATGCATTCTTTTCTGCAAGTTGAACATTTTTCTCCATAGTCGCTGCTAACTCTTGTATTTTCTTTTCTACTGACAGGGAAATATGTTTGATTTTCTCTTCAACTGAAGCTGTAATTGCTCTTGTATTTTCTTCCATGGTCATATTGATGTTCTGCATGTTTTTTTCCATGTTTGATTGAAAACTGGATAGATTACTTTCGAAACTAGAAATAGCACTGTTTACTGAGTTGTTTATTGAGCCATTTACTGAATCAGCTACTGAGCCAGCTACTGAGCCAGCTGCTGACTCGGCTATTAATTCTTGAGAATTGTGCGAAAATGACAAATTATCTAATCCGACATTTGTTGTATCTGAAAGTGGGTGTAAAAGAAAATGGGAGACCATTTCGCCATTTCCATCACGTAGGACAAGACGATGGCTTGTAATGTACTCATTCTTATTGGAGACAATCATTGCTGTACCACGATAATTATAGGTAAAATAGAAATCAAAGTCTTGACTAAACCTGAACACTTTTCTAACCTATAATCAATGCAAGATTAGAGAGAATCTTTCGCTTTTTATTAACCTTGGCTTTAAAATTTTCATATGAGTAACAGTCCTCTTCTGGTGGATCACCCCAAGTCATATTCCGACTTGAGGTTGAACCTTTAATGTCTATATAAAAATAACGTACGGGCATTATTTTTATTTTTATTTTTATTTTTGTTCCAAACCAAAATAAAGAAAAGGAAAAGTGCTTATTTTTTGTTTTCTCACAAATTTATTCGCTTTCGGAGATATTCGGAGTTGAAAAAGTGATAACAAATGAAGTGCAAGAATAATGCAGGAAATTCCTTGATAAAGTTTATGAATGTGTTCATATGATTGTGCTGGTCGTAAGCGAGATTAAAATCTGATTAAATGAGCCCATTTACATGGAGATTAAAATGGTAAAAATAAAATTCTCTCTTTATTTTATACAAATAAACTATACACAACAGATAAATGCTACACCTATTTCTTTTCCTTCTTTTCCTTCTTCTCCTTTTTATCCTTCTTCTCTTTCTTTTCCTTCTTAGCCTTCTTAGCAGGTGCGCTGTCACCTTCTTCATCAGCAGCACGCTTAAGTGGGGCCTTGTCTTGCTCTGCAACATCGAGAACGGTGATCTTTGGTGCCATACCAGCAGCGGCAACAATCTTCTCTGAAGATGTACCGAAAACAGGTTGAGGAGTCTTTCCGTCAGTGTTATTAGCATAATCAACATAGGTAGACTTCCAAATATCGGGTGTTTCATCAGTCACACGACCATACTTGTCCAACTTGCCTTCGGTCTTGAGCTTCTTCTTGGCAAGAGCAACGGGACCCATTCCCCAACGACGAGGATAAGTATCGCGTTCCATAATAACACGCTTAACCTTGGCAACAACACCGTGGTCACAAGTGGCCATAACGGCGGTTGTCATTTGTGCATAAGCAAGAGCAATAGCTTCACCCTTTGTGGTCATCAATACAACTTCTTCATTTACTTCAAGACCGCTTTCGAAACGCAAGAGACCGGGAATCATCAACTTGGCACCGTAACAGATGGCGTTGACAGCACTATCCTTTACAACAATACGCTTGTAGTTGGTCAAAAGAGATTCTAAAGGACGAACAACACGGCGGAGGTAGTTTTCGTCTTTGGTGTTGTCATACAACCATTGTGCATCCATAACATCGTGCATTGTAACAATTTCGTCCTATTTATCAAATTAATATCATTCTCTTTCTCTCTCTATCTTTACATTTTCAGAAGTGATACCAGAACGAACACGACGCAATTCTTGCATGTGTCCACCAACACCAAGCAAAAGACCCAAGTGCACACAAAGAGTACGCATATAAGTACCAGCTTCACAACCAGCCCAGAAGACAGCAAGATGGCGGTCGTTATCGAATTCGAGTAACTTGGCTTCATGAACAGTACGCACACGCAATTGACGCTTGACGGCAGAGATAAGAGGAGGACGTTGGAAAACGGCACCGGTCAAGGTTTCGATGCTCTATAAACTAAATAAGTCGTTCTCTATTAATCCAACTTACTTGTGCCAATTTCTTTTCACTTTCAATAGCATCGTGGAGACGGAGAATACAAACATATTCTTTACCAGCTCCTTGTTGAGACTTGACCAAACGTGTGGCACGATCAACACAGACAATCAAATTACCAGTAACCTTGGGATCGAGAGTACCGGAGTGACCTGTCTTTTCAACACGGAGAATACGCTTGATCCAGGCGACAACTTCGTGAGATGAAGGGTTGGCGGGCTAATTTATATCAGATACAAAATCTTTTTTTTTTCTTTTTTTTTACCTTATCAAGGTTGATAACACCATAACGAACATATTCATCTAAAGGACGCTTCAAAGGAGATGAACCACTGGGAATAGGTGTGTAGTGACCAGTACGAACATTAAGTTGATCGTAGTTCTATTTTATACATGCAGTTAATTTCGACATGTTGTTTTAAAAAATAGTTGAATCTTTCTAACCTTCAAAAGAAGAGGCCACTTGGAGGTGTCAATGCTAGGTGTTGAAGCAGTAGGCTTAATAACGCTTTCGTCGGCCATCTTTATTTTATAAGTAAAAGAGAGAGAGAGAGAGAGAGAGAGAAATTTGACAGTTTAAAATTAAAGCATTGGGATTTTTTTTTCAGGAAAAAAAAAAGCCACGATGTGACTTTGGTTCCATATGGGGATTATTGATAACTCCGCTAAGATTTTTCTAAAATTAGTAATGTTCTTTTTCTAAAAAAAAACCGTCTTGTGATTTCTGAAAAAAGAGCGTTGTTTCTAATTAAACTTTGTCTGATTGGTACAAGCCTGAGTAAGATTTTAAAAAAATACCTGGTAATAAAAGCGTACCAACACATGAAAAGCTACTGGAGCATGAAGACCACTTGAATATTTACACAAACCAAATCCAAGCGTCTTTGTTTCTTCTCTCTTATAAACAAAGAATATAAATAAAATAATCTCCCTTTTTTTATTTTTTACTTTTCTCTCTTCTTCTCTAATCAATCAAATATAGCCTCTGGAATATTACAGCTCTACATTAATAAAACATTTATAAACAAAAGAAACATCAGGTCTGTTACAGCAAAAATTGGCTTGATAAATTTACAGAAATCATTTTGCAGGCACCTATCAAAAAAATGAAAAAATTGTAGTAAAATGCTCAGGTAAGTTTATATATTGGAGGCAATTCGCAATGAAATGAAAGCCCAATATGTAAGTTTGAAATTTGCTTATTGAAGATTTAATATTATTAAAAGCTTTGTTATAAGATCTCTCAGCTTTTCAAATATGGCTAACTCCATCAAACACTTGGTGCCTCTGTTCGTATAATTGTACCACTGAGCATAATAACTCTACATAGTAGCTCAAATAAACACAGTGGCGTTCTTGAGTGTAGAATTCTTAAGGATAAGAAATGTATTAAAAGAGTTTTGATAAAGTTAAAGGGTAAGTCGGAAAATGAGAAGAGATTTTTTGACCTTAAATACAAAAATATCAGGTTACTTACAGATTACTTGGTGCTCAAATGATTGAGCTGTTTTATGAGTATCGATAACTTTATTGTAAAAATAGATATTTATTAAGTCTTAAAAACAAAAAAAACTGACGTCTTGAAATATTTTCAAAATTTCCCAAACTCAACCGAAAATACTGTATTTATAATGGATATGTGTTTTGATAGCAAAGTATAAAATGCCAAGACACAATACATCAAAGATATTTAATAGATGGATATAATACAGACAGTTATTAGAGTGCGACCATGTATTCAACTTGTTATTGAGTAGTATATCAATATATCCACTATAGTAAAGCAGTACAAATAATTTTACTTTCAAAAAAAGCATAAACCACACGTTATCCACATCTAGTGGCTAGAGAGAAAGAATAATATAAAAAAAAGGTCCAATAAACTACTTCACTTATAAATTCAACAACCGCAAACACTCCAGCAAGAACAACCATTTTTTTTCTCATTCGCAGCTATACTCTTTCATCTACTTATTTTTTCCCCTTCATCCAACTTACAAGATAATACAAAATAGATAGAAAATGGTAAATAAAATTTTCTGTCAAAAAGAATAAAAAAGCAACGAGGCAATGAATGCTCAAACGACATTGTGGTTCCAAACTTATTAAACATGAACTAACATTTTTTGTATATAGGGTATGCGCATCGATATCAAGGCAAGTGACCTTTCCCTTTTATTTTAACATTCAGTCCTTGAATTGGGTTCGAGATGATTAACCCATCTTTCAATAGCGTAAATTATTATCGCGTTCAGAACGTGTTAAATGTGTCGACATACATCCAACCGAACCTTGGTTATTGACCAGTTTATACAGTGGCATTGTTCAAATTTACAACTATGAAACACAAGTAAGTCTCCAAAAAAAAAAAAAAAAAAACGAAAACTTATTTAACCACTATTTAGGCTCTTGTAAAAACGATCGAAGTATCCGACACACCCGTTCGTGCTGCAAAGTTCGTCTCTCGTAAGAATTGGATCATCACTGGTGCCGACGACTCTCAAATTCGCGTGTTCAACTATAATACACTCGAAAAAGTAGCTGCTTTTGAAACACACCCGGATTATATTCGTTGTCTGGCTGTTCACCCCACACAACCTCTTGTTTTGTCAGGTTCAGATGATATGACAATTCGTCTTTGGGATTGGGAAAAGGGCTGGAAATGTGTTCAGGTAAAGAAAAAGTAAATGAATTGGCGAGTCTTGACATCTTTAGGTTTTTGAGGGCCATGCTCATTTTGTCATGCACTTGACTTTCAACCCTAAAGATTCGAATACATTTGCATCAGCTGGTCTTGATGGTATGATCAAGGTCTGGTCTCTTGGTTCCCCTGTTCCTAACTTTACTTTGGAGGGACATGGAAAGGGCGTCAATTTTGTGGACTATTATCATGGTGGAGATAAGCCCTATCTGATCTCTTGTGCCGATGATAACCTTGTCAAGATTTGGGATTATCAAAACAAGAACTGTGTACAGACATTGGAGGGACATAATCAGAATGTGAACTTTGCCGCTTTTCACCCCAATTTGCCCATCATCTTGTCTGGATCTGAAGATGGCACAGTGCGTATTTGGAATTCAGACACTTACCGCTTGGAAAACACATTGAATTATGGATTGGAACGCTCTTGGTGTGTAGCCACTCAAAAGAATGGGAATAATGTCGCTTTGGGCTACGATGAAGGTGCAGTGGTGATCAAGCTTGGTAGGGAAGAACCTGCTGTCTCTATGGATTTGTCTGGAAAGATCATTTGGGCAAAACATTCTGAAATTCAAACGACCAATATCAAAACTGGCATTGGTAAGAAAAAGACATGACAAAAAAAAAAAAAAAAAAAAAAAAAAAAAAAAAAAAAAAAAAAAAAAATTGATCTTGTTTTATGTATAGATGATGTTAAGGATGGTGAAAGATTGGCTTTGCCTATCAAGGATCTTGGTAGCTGTGAAGTATACCCTCAAACCCTCCAACATTCACCCAATGGTCGTTTTGTTGTAGTCTGTGGTGATGGTGAATACATTATTTACACTGCTTTGGCATGGAGAAACAAGAGTTTTGGTAGTGCACTTGACTTCGTCTGGGCTGATGATTCTAATGTGTATGCTGTTCGTGAATCTGCCACCAAAGTAAAGATATTCAAGAACTTTAAGGAAAGATCTGGTTTGCTCCCCAAGTTGAGTTACAGCGCAGAAGGTATCTATGGTGGTTCTCTCTTGGGTGTACGCGGTAATGGCTTTTTAGATTTCTACGATTGGGAGACTGGACATGTAGTTCGTCGTATTGACGTTGATTCTAAAAATGTGTATTGGTCTGATTCTGGTGACTTGATTGCCATTGTCTGTGATAGCTCCTTTTACGTCTTGAGATACAATGCCCAAGCCTATGTTCAGTTTGTTGAAAGTGGTGGTGATGCTGGTGAAGAGGGTGTTGAAGAGGCCTTTGAATTTGTTACCGAAGTATCCGATAGTGTCAAGACGGGTACCTGGGCTGGTGATTGTTTTATATACAGCAACAACTCGAACCGTATCAACTACCTTGTAGGTACTGAAACATATACCATCAGTCACTTTGATAAGCCAATGTATTTGCTTGGTTATGCACCCCGCGATAACAGAATGTACATGGCAGACAGAGATGTTAATATTTACAGCTATGGTCTGTCCCTGACCGTGATCCAATATCAAACAGCCATTCTTCGTGGTGATTTAGAGGATGCGGCTACCTTATTGCCCTCTATTCCAGACAATCAACGTGGACGTGTGGCAAGATTCTTGGAGTCACAAGATTTGAAAGAATTGGCTTTGGAGGTGACAAGCGATGTGGACCAACAATTTGATCTTGCTGTCCAGCTCGGCAAGCTGGAAATTGCCTCCAAAATTGCTCACCAAGTAGATAGTGAACCCAAGTGGAGATCTTTAGGAGATGTTGCCTTGTCTTCATGGAACTTCAAATTGGCTGAAGAATGTTTAAAGAAGGCTAATGACATCAGTGGCTTACTTCTCTTTTACACTTCCAATAACAACCGCGCTGGTATTAGACATGTAGCAGAATTAGCCAGTAAATATGTATATATATATATATTTGTTGCAGTTTATTGACCGAAATCATGTATAGTCGAACAAGGTAAAAACAACGTTGCTTTCAATTGTTTGTTCCAATTGGGAGCTATGGAAGAAGCCATCGATCTTTTGATCAAAACCGAGCGTATTCCAGAAGCCGCCATGTTGGCCAGAACTTATGCACCAGAGCAAATATCTAAGGTGATCGAACTTTGGAAATCATCCCTGGTCAAAAAGAATAGAAAAAAGACAGCTGAAAGTTTAGCAGACCCAGCACAGTATTCAAATCTTTTCCCTGAACTCATAAAAACAGAAGAGAAGGATCCTGAGGCGCTTTTGGATCTTGACGATAAACAAGAGGAAGACGAAGAGTAAACTATTTTAATTTTTTTTGGTTACATATCACATCAATAAAAAAAAAGGAATGCTCTTGAGGGTATTCTCCTGGAGATTTTTTTTTTTTTTTTTTTTTTTTTGTCAATCAGGATAAATAAAAGACAGGAAATACAAGTATTGTTTCATAGTTCATTGTCATATCATTGGGCCGTTGCTCCCTAACTGCATTTCATTATACAGAATAAAATATAATTGTTATCGTAGTTTATTGTAATACTATGTCGTTGTCCGTCTAAATAGATAAATCTCGATTAAGATCCAAGTTTTCTTCAAGTAAATGCTCACTATTAGTTATGATCAAGAAAATCAAAGCATAAATCAAATTCAGATGACTTTTGTAAGCAAAGAGTACAAATAAAAGCCTTCTTTTTAATTTCTCTCTCTTTTTTTTATTCAATCGTATATATTTTATCTATGGAATACTATAATTCTTTGTAGATTGACTTGATAACTTTTCTTTACTTTTGAATAGCTTTGGTGTGATGATAAAGTGTTGAAAAAAAGAAAAAAAGGTATTTCCTAAACAATGAATCTAAATGGTCCAAATTGAGTCAAGAATTGTCTTGGTAAAGTCAAAAATAGAATGCTTAGTCTAAGCAAGTCTGTCGCCTCAAAAACACCATTACACGACGTCATTTTTTGGCCTCCCCAATTTTTGTTGTACGTGTTGTAACTCTCTTCAATTCATCAATGAAATAACCAGTATTCATAAGTCAATTATTAACCTTTTCAAATACATTCAGGTCTTTCTTTATAGATCCCATGTATATCATGTTATTAATATGAACAATGACAATGTTATGAAACTTTTAAAAGCTGAAAAGAGGAAGGAATTTATAAGTTTAGTATCACAGCAAACTGACATCAAGTCATTCACTTTAAATCCTGCTTATTCGATTTTAATTTTTGTCTTTAAATTATGCATATCTAGTCAGTCTAAAATAAGAGCACTAAAACAGAATACTGCTATTGATAGTTAGATCTCAACGAAAACCAGGACTTACACTTTGTAGATATCACTGGAATACATTTGTAAGCAACACCGATGCAATGATATGGAATTTAAATATTAAACAACTACTTTAAACCCGTAGTGTAAATCTGTTGATGAGCCTAAGAAGCCCTGATATTCAGCATGAAAGAAAAAAGTGCTACAGCTATCACTGCTGTTCCCTGTTTACATTAGGTGCTTTGAAAAATCTCAATGGAGTATGAACTATATGAGAGATAATTGATGTAATTGTGTTTAATAATTAAGCAAATCTATTGTACTTTGAAACATAGTTTATGATGGATGATAGGTCTTTATTTAAGCGCTGTTATGTATATATATCTTACTCTTCTCACTCTTCGGAACTCGTTGAACATACACCTACAGTACATTATAAATGTTCGCTTGAAAAGTGGCACTTATTAAGTTTTCTCAACAGGTTGTTTCGAGAAAGAAAAATTAAGAGAATTGTGGCAAATAAACTCAAAGTAGAAACCTAAAGTCGCTCATGGTCTAATCCAAGCTGTTATACTGATAAAAATTTCTGTTGCGCATATTCAATATGACTCTGTTTTATAAAGCAAGCCTTCTTTATGATGTAAATCAATCATTATCACTGAAGCTATCACTTTTATTGTACAAGCTACTTTTAACATGCAAGAAAAAAAAAATCATTTGGTATTTATAGAAACAAAATTGGAACAATGAACAACAAAATTTTAGAAAATAAAGAAGACTGGATTTAAGGAAAAAAAAAAAAAAAGCCCGAAGGCAAAAAAAAAAAACCTTTTATTGCTTTTCGATCAAGTGGTTTCAATAAGATATCTCACTGTGTTATTGATGACTCTTCATGATTCTGTCCTCATCGCAACATGTTAAAATCCAAACTCCTTGT
>JNDS01005060.1:0-77440 GCA_000697035.1 Rhizopus stolonifer B9770
AAAAAAATTTTTAAATTTTTTTTTTTTTTTTTTTTTTTTGTTTTTACTAGTTCTATTGTCAGTGTCGAAAAGTGGACGACTATAATAAATGGGTGGTAATAAAATCTTTATCACTGGTAATCATGCTACATAGTAATCCAAAAGCCTGTATGACTAGCTTTTACTGACACCTTCCTGACTGATCAGTGATCCTTTGGTCACAGGCGGGGAAAAAAACATGTAATAGATCCCTGTTATGCGCTGACAGAATTCACCAAGGATTGGATTGGATATATAATGAATTCAGATTTGCCTTCCATTAACATCTTAGGGTTATTCTTGATATGCTCAAAATTTAGAATTAATCTACTTGTAATTTAACACTCAAAATATTTGGTACCTCAGACTTTCTTAGTGGTCTATTGATATCTTTTTCTCTTTTTCTGATTACATCTACACAATATTTATTAGCAGAAAACGAAAATACGAGGAACTATGTATCTATTTGTGCTCTGCATCATACTAAAAAATAGGTGATTGAATTCATTTAATTAAAAAAGCGTGGTGTAAATGAGTTATATCCCTTAAGATTTTCTCTGACTTTCAGAAACAAGTCCCATTGCCAGTCACAAGGATGCATAAAAAAGTTCGAAATGAAAAAAAAAAAAAAGCAAAACTAGACATGTCAACTGCATTCGACTCATTCGTTACTGTTCATCAGTACCAATTAGCTTCTATTCCAAAGGAATTGTGGCAGGTAAAACGGTGTGCTTCAAAAACTTAAGATTGATCAAGATTTTAGACCCTTTTTATGAAATTGGGTGAAGATTACCTTGATGCAGGTAAGCTGATTGTATCAACACAGTCAACCTAATATCTATAGGCGAATACTTTGAGCTCCACTATGGTGATCCTTTAGCAGCTTATTCACTCCATTTGAAAGCAGACAAGACCTTAGAAAAACATGGGTAATAGTAGTGATAGAGGAAGTACAAACTGACCCGAAAAAAATAGAAATATCTTTTTGATAGATCATGCGTGGACCACTTCTCCAGAGACTGCCAAAAAGGAGCTCTCACAAAATCCAGCATTACTGGAAAGACTTGAGAGTTTGATGGACATTGAAAAGCCCGAACTTGTATTGGAAGAAGAAGAAGTGAAGCCAACCAATGAGTTGATTAAGTTGGTGGCTTTACAAGCCAACGTGAGTGAAAAGGATGCAGAGGAGGCGTTAGTAGCGGAAGATAATGAAGTGGTGAATGCAATTATGGTAAGTACATTCTAAACTCTACTCTTTCTGACCTTTTATTTAGCGATTGACCTTGAATGAAGACTTCAAAAAGGAATCCAATCGCCTTCAAAATCAAGTGATGGGTCAAGTTATTGCTAGTGGTAAAGCGGAAGCCAAGGAAAAAGAAGAAGAAAAAGAAAAGGCAGAAAAGAGACAAAAGTTGGAACAAGAGTGGATAGAGGGACGTGCAGGAGAAGTTTATGAAAAGATGTGGTCTTTTATTCAAACCTATTCTTACTCCATTCTTCAACAAGATGGCCAGCCTACGACCCAAACTGCTTGGTATGTCAATGATGAAGTTGGATCCGCTCTTAATCATTCAAACACACCTAATGTGGCATGTATGCCCTTTATTTTCTCTCGTGGTGCTTCAGGTATGATTCCATATAGTGTATTTTTCCCCATCCAGGATTTGTCTGCAGGCGAAATTGCTACTTGCGATCTTTTGCCCAAGACCATTGAACGTGAATCAGACAAAACTGCCTATCTTCTTGCCTTTGATGATCGTGTTTTGCTTTCAGAGGGTGGAAAGGAGTCACTAACAGAGTGCTATGAGGCTCACAAAAATGCTACACCCGCCTCCTTGGACATGAACAAGGTGCTGGATCGTCAACAAGCAATTGATTGCCTCAAGGCACAAAAGAAGGAGAAAAAGGATTCTATTGTAGTGTACACAGACACTCCCTTTGTCCAACAATTTTTGAAGTTGGATAATGTCAAGTTTACTACCGAACTTGAACGTGCAGATATTATCTGGCTTAGTAATGATTTTTCAGACTTTGCTTCTCTCAAATCCCACCAGACTGTCAATCAAATCCCTAACGAAAACTGTCTTACGTATAAACAGAATTTTGCTCAACTCGTCAAGTAAGGATGGAAAGAAAAGATGTGATTTGTAACTTACTTTTATACATAGAAAAACATTTGGATCTCCATTTTGGTTTATGCCCACCTACAACTTGATGACTGAATTAAGTGAATTTGCAGGAGACTATTTGCATGTAAGTTGACGTGTCCAAAAAGAAAATACGAAGTAATACCCCCCCCCCTCTTTTTTTCGCTGCAGACTGAAGATGAAGCAGAAACCAATATTTGGATCACAAAACCCTGGAACGCTGCTCGAGGTATCGGACTCAACATTACCAGAAACTTGTCTGAAATTATCCGCTGCCACGACGATACTACACCCCGCATCGCCCAGCGTTATTTGACTTCACCATGTCTTTACAATGGGAAAAAATTTGATCTTAGATACATTGTTTTGGTGCGCAAAGTAGAGCCACATTTGATTGTTAGTGTCTACAATATGTTTTGGATTCGTCTTGCCAACAAGAAGTTTAATTTAGAAGATTTGAGCGATTATGAAAGACAATTTACAGTTATGAACTATTCAACATACCAAATGACCCAGTTGGATTATAAGAGTTTTATTCAAAATATGGAAAAACAATATCCTATTCAATGGCAAAATGTTCAACAAGATATCAATGCAGTTATTAAAGGTAAAAAAAAGGGGGGGGGGAAGATATTTTTTTAAAAAAAATGATTATCTAACTTTCTTAAAGACGCATTGAGTGCAGCAGTTAGTCAAGCGCAACCTTTGGGTTTTGCTGGTGGAGAAAAAATAGAGGGTGATACATTTGCAATGTATGGTTTTGATATCATGTTGACAGATGACTTTAAACCTGTTATTCTTGAAATCAACTTTGCACCTGACTGCACAAGAGCTTGTCAGGTAAAGACAAAACAATACAGAACAAAACGAATAATAACACATTTTTATAGTATGATCCCCAATTTGTAAACAACATCTTTTCTGTTGTTGATGACAGATTTGGGAAAGTAGAACAAGGTTTAGAAGCATTCACAGTGTTATAAATAACTTTAATAAATAAAATAAGAGAGACGCGTTATTGTGCCGGACTGCTTCCAGTACTGTTTGTCGCCAGGAGCTCCTCCTTCAAACTATTTTCAGTTTCCTGCGGGCAAGTAATAATGTCTTTTCGTTTCATATCCTGTTGAATGTTTTCAATATCTTTTGCAATCACATTGGTAACACCGCTTGCTTTCAAAGACTTCACAATCAATGACACACTCACACGTTCTTTCAGCAAGCGACGGACAGCCAACAGATTTTCAGGTGACAAGGAACGATACATAGCGTATGCACGTGGGTCCTGAGCGATCGGATGATTGTGTTCAGCTACACTTTTACGAATGACCCAAAAGCTCTCCTTAAAGCACCTTGCATAGACCATGCACTTACAACCCGTCTTTTGCGATTTCCTAATCCTGGTTTTGGTGTCTTTCTCGGTTGTGATTGCCAAAACGTTATCCTTGGCCGCTTTTTTGTTTTGGCGATACTGCCCGCCATGCTTGCAAATCAGGTATACTTTTGTCTTGTCTGACTTGCTTGTTGTCAGTGCCACATTATACTTTTTCCCGTATTCATAAGCAGCCGTACGCAGGTCAGATAGCGAAGAAAACATGCGTCCAGTGGCAAATTGCTCGTTAAAATCTTCAACCATGATCTTATTGTTCTGTTCGGTGTTCTCCTTAGTAGCATTGAGATAATCATAGCATTTGCCCCCAAAGGCCCGAAAGCTAATTAGCGTGTTACCATCTTGATCTGATGGTTCAGAAAACGGTTGACTATTGACATCTAGCAAGGTTTGATGAGTTAATTCGGATACAGCCGGCTTTTCTGGTGAAGATTCCGAGCAAGCCAAGCTAATAAAGGTTTGATGCGTAAGTTTAGGTAATGAGGTGTTTGCGCATTGTTCTTTTGAGGCCGTTTCTAATTTGACAGGAACGAGTGGTTGACTGTTGACTTCAGAAATCAAAAGGCGGCTGCTTTCATTCATTTTTCTTTTTTTTTCTTATTTTTTATTATCTCAACGGGAAAATTCATTCCTAAAGACACCCGTGGGTACAGTTTTTATTTTTTTTTCTATTTTTAAAAGATTTTCATTGGTTGAAGTATATCGGAGTCATATTAGTGCTATTATACTTCATGGCATCTCATGGTATGATAATCATATGTACAGAAATGATTATACGAAAAACAGTTTGATTAAATTAACACGCTCATATTGCTTGATTTTTTAGGCTCGAAACTTAAAAATGTCAGTGACTAAAATTGATTTCAATTTCTTATACACCACATAGTGACGTAGACTGAAACTTTGTCCGGAAGATATCTAACCCACATCTTTTTTTTTGTCTTTCTTTTTCTTTAAAAAATGTCTGACAACGAGAAAGAACCTGTAAAAGACCAATTCGAAGATGAAGAGGTTAGAGAACTAAGGTCAATAAATAAAACTCTCTAATCTGGTTAATAGGTTGACTTTTCCAAGTTAAAAAAAAAGAAGAAATCCAAGAAGAAGGTTGATTTCGAAGCCGAGCCTGTTGCCGAAACTGAACAGGTGGACGAGCCTCAAGCTGAAGAAGGTATTATAAAAAATAAAGAAACTATAAGCTAAAAACTTTCTTAAGCTGAAGAGGATCCCGATGCCATGTTTTCTGAATTGAAAAAAAAGAAAAAGAAGAAGTCCAAATCTGTTGAAGAGGTAAAAAAAAAAAAAAAAAAAAAAAAAAAAAAAGTATTGGCTTTTATAAACAAATGTGACCTATAGGAAGCCCCCGAGACAGAAGGAGTAGCAGAAAATGAAGAAGATTTAGATTTTGGAGGTTTAAAAAAGAAGAAAAAGAAGAAGAAGTCTATGGCACAATTCGAAGCAGATTTGGCTGACGAAAACGCAAATGATGATGACGTTGCTGAAGAGGCCCCCGTGAAACAAGGTAATGAAGAAGCATGGTTGAAAAGTGATAGAGACTACGTGTATGAAGAGGTAAAATGATAAATGCTAGAAAGCAACAGCAGATTAATTCGTGTCTACTTTAGCTTGTGGACCGCGTGTTTAATATTTTGAAGCAAAACAATCCTGAAATGGCAGGCGAAAAGAAGAAATACACCATTGTTCCACCTACAATCCAACGAGAAGGAAACAAGAAGACTATTTTTGCCAATGTAGCAGAAATTTCAAAGAGACTTCATCGTCCTGCTGAACATGTGATTCAATTTTTGTTTGCAGAATTGGGTACAACAGGTTCTATTGATGGTGGACAACGATTAATCATCAAGGGTCGTTTCCAACAAAAACAAATTGAAAACGTATTGCGTCGTTACATTGTTGAATATGTCACTTGTAAGACTTGTAAATCCCCCAACACAATTATGACCAAGGACAACAGATTGTACTTTAACACTTGTGAACACTGTGGTTCAACTCGTTCTGTATCTGCTATTAAAACCGGTTTTAAGGCACAAACTAAAGAAGATAGACGTGCACTCAGAGCTTAATAAAAACTTGTACACATTTACTACAAAAATACCTTTTTTTCTTCACTCATGCTAACAAGGTTAAGGTTTCTTTAAAAAACCAAATCATTATTGTCGCCATATAGTTACTTAAATCAATTATCTTTTATCCTTTTGCAGTATGAAGAAAAAAAAATTCACAGTAGCTGTCAATTTTTTTAAAGCCTATTTCTAATCATATATAAACTATATACAAATACTCCTAACAGTTGCTTTATTAAACAGTTTAACGGTAACGACGGAGAGAAAGAGTGTTGCGACGTTTCCATGTAGCGCGGCGACCAGAGCCCTTGGTGTTGTTGAAACGATGGCCCTTTTGGTGACCGCGAGATTTCTTACCAACAGCGGTGAGACCACGAGCTTCACGACGCTTGTGAACAGGGTTGGCGATCCAGTTGATACGAGCATCGTTACGAATGGCCTTGTGGGAGGGATCAACAAGGATAACTTCGAAATATTTATAAGTAGCATCTTGGTTAATCCAGTAAGAGTTCAAGACACGCAAGTTACGGCACTTGCGACCAACACGTTCTTCGGCAGTGGAACGGAGAGCACGTTGATACTTGAGTTGGTTGACACCTTCATTCACGGGCTTACCATAAGTAGCACCCTTGGGAGCAGGTCTCTTACGACCACCACGACGTACACGGATACGGTAGATAACGTAACCTTGCTTGGCCTTGTAACCTAAACGGCGAGCCTTGTCAGGGCGAGAAGGGCGAGATGCACGGTGGATGACATTCAATTGTCTAATCAAAAAATTTTGTTTTTACGTGAGTTATCTGTTTGGGAATGGTACTATAATGTTCATCGGATGAATTTAAACCATGCATAAAGTGACTTGTAGTCAAATTAAAGAGGTATTCAAGCCTAAATGTACCTGTATTCCCAACATCTAACACGAAGCAAAAAACGAGAAACATCGGATTGTTTCTTTCTAGCAAGTTCTTCGAGATACTTATAGGCTGTATCCAGATAATGAGTTTCGAACAATTCATCTAATCATATAATCTTACCGCCCATGATATTTTAATAGATGGATGAATGTAAAAGAAAGTAGAAGGAGGTGGATATATGAAAAAAAAAAAAGTTTATTCGAGTATTTCCATCGCCGACTAAAACCGTGGAAGACATCTGCAAAGGTGCCCTGAATGGAGATGTCTCCTAATATCTTGAACACCTTTGCCACTATAAACACAAAAGGTTTGTTGCTGTAGGTCATTGAAATCTAGTGGTGCGGACCTACAGAATGCTTGGTAATCTTCTCTTAAAAATGCTGGTACTTGAGTTAAGCTGAGATGGTTCACTAATTTGCAACTACAGAGCAAACGAGCAATGGCTGGAACGGTTAAATTAACACAGTAGCTAAGATGGACGCGTTCAATGTGGGTCGAGTTATTAGCGAGAGCGTTGATAGAAACATCTGAAATGTTTGGGCATTTGACCAGTCCGATCCGCCTTAACTTGGGTAAATTTTCTGCTAAATGTAAGATAGATGCATCCGTAATATTTATACAGCAGGCAAAATCCAAATAACGAATACGATCACATTCAACTGCAATTATCATTAAGGATCGATCTGTGATCTGGAAACAGTGACCGAGATGTAGGTGGTAAAGGGATTTGCCGAGTTTGGATATTGTGATCACACCTTCGTCTGTTATGTTGTTGCATTTGTTGAGTGTAAGATTTCGAATGCGTGGTGCTGCTTCTATTAGAATTGAGAGCGATTGATCCGTGACCGAGAAAATCCCTGTAAAATCAACTGATCGAAGTTGTTCGTAGCAATTAGGCGAGAGTGACGAGTTAATAAACGCATGGCTTGTTAACATGCTTTCTGCTGCATCACATTGGTTTAACCGAAGGTCACGAAGTTCGCGGCAGTGTCGAAATATGGCATACAGCGTGCGATCAGTTACCCCGCAATTTGTTAAATCGATTTCGGTTAAGTATGGACAGTTGAGAGCCAAGGCAATAGATGATCTTTCTGTAATTGTCACACAGTTACTAAGTTTGATCTACAAGATGGTCTTAGTTTTCAAACCCCCCCCCCCCAACTCAACTCACCCTTTTCAAATCAGGACATCGTTGTGCAAGTGTTTCAACACCAACATCGCTTATATCAAAGTGAGGCCGACTCATACTTAGGTCCAGTACTTGAAGCCTTGGACAGCTATCAGCAATTTTTAATATGGTTTCATCTGTCACATTTAGAACATCTGACAAATCAAGTGAAATTAGCTCTGGCCCAATCCCTGTCTGGACATCAATTAGATTGCATAATCCTACATCAGTCAGTTGATAGCAATTGGCGAGTGTCAGTCGATATAATCGATGGCATGCTGTTAATTTTACAATGTGTGCATCTTGAAGATGTGGGGCTAATGGTGCTAGACTGATTTTGCGAATAAACAAGGTATACGGAAAGGTTTGATGATTGAGTTGCAAAATTGTAAAAAAAGACAAACAATGTGTTGAGCGTCTGAATTTGGGGTTGTGCCAGAGCTGTTCTATTGCAACACGGCTCCATTGTCTACAGACATATATACACTCAACCAATGCTTTGTTGTAATCAAGTGCTTTAAATATATGTAAGAGAATTTCTGTAGGAATTACTCTCATCTTTGCTTTGCTTTTACGAAATGTAAAAAAAACAGTCCTTCATGTGAAATAAATCTCAAGAAAAGCATTTGATCTCAGCTTCATGTCCAAATGTTTATGTGATACCAGATTCGACTTGGTTAACAACCTCGCTAATGTCTCTATCAAGGTACAGCTTCTAAAGATTTGCTTAAATAAGATTTTGATAAGAACAGCCAGAACTTAATGAAATTTGTGTTGTTTTTACAACGTCAATTAAACCTTAAATCATTAGACGCAAATATACGTCCATGCAATCAAAACAGCAGACAATTTCTTATTGATTTTATTGTTGGTAAATGATAAACAAGACCACTACAATAATCTATTTCACTACATTGTAGAATAGAGTCTTCTTATATTGGATTCAAGCTTTTCATCATTCATCAATAGCACCTATAATTTGGTTAAGCCATGAGGAGTTTTCTTTTTTCTTTTACCTTTGGGAATATACAGTCAAGCATTAATGTAGCCTCTCCTGTTTTGTTTATAGAAATGTAATTTTCTGACAATCGTACAACTGCTGTATAATATTTTTTTGCATCAAATGTCACTTCACTTTGTACCATCGCTTCTTGAAGAATAGGAATAGCATCTCGATCAAGTCCCATTTTCTATTATTTTTAAGAAAAAGGAATTTAAACAATATACAACTTACTATGTATGCCTCTGCTTTTAAAATAAGGGTGCCTGCCAATCTTGATATTTTTTTCTGTTTTTGGATTAAATCGTATATTTCGTTTATTGCTGTAAGAGCATTTTCAAAGTTTCCTTCATCAATCAAATCTTGATAATTTCTGTACAGTCCATCCAAGTACTCTTCAGAATCTGTGGGCAATGATGTGTAAAGCATACTCCCTTGTTGATTGTAGTATTTTCTTTTTCTTCCATTGGATTTTGGTAATAAATTTGAGCGTACAATTCTCCAATCTAACATCATTTCACTTTCTCTTTTATATTTAGAAATAAAGCTGTCTATCAAATCAAGAGCTGCTTGTGAATGACCTGACCATTTAAGCTGATAATATTGTAAATAACTCAAAAACATCATTTACTTTCTTTTTCTTTTCTTTTCTTTTCTTTTCTTTTCTTTTCTTTTCTTTTCTTTTTTTACCATAAGAGCATCGACTAATATAGACTTTTCAATGTCTTCCACATGACCATCAACAGATTTTTTAGCCAATTCCAAATAAAAAGAAGCAAGAATATTATTGCCTATTAAAATATTACAAATCGCCCTCATATTTACTTATTTACCAGTGCGTAACCATGCCAAAGTTGTGATAAGGTGCTGCGGTCGCTCCATATTCTCAATGTCTTTTATAATAATGTCAATAGATGTTTGGCGAAGAACTTCAAAGATATTTTGGCTGGATCCTCCCTTAGAAAAAAAAAAAAGAAGTCAGCAGTGTTAGATCTAAAAGTTTACAGGGAATACGTGTACAACTAACCTCGTTGATCATACTACGAGCATAAGAGAGTGTTTTAATAGTATTGAGATAATCATCTTTGAAAGGTTTACTATCGTGAAAGTTTTGATTCTTTCTACATATACCGATCCAACTAAAAATGGTCAATAAAACAATCGTCCTGCTGTTTGATATTACTATTGAGCTTCATGCAAGCAATAAACGTCTTTGTTTTTCCTTGCGGCGGTCAATGCTTCATTAAAGGCCTGTGAACTGTTAAAGTTAATTTTTTTTGGAGGGATTTACTTTACAGATAGCGCGCTTAATGAATGACCGAATTTGTATTCCAGGATCCCCAAATTGAGCAGTTCGTATTGTATTTCACTATTAAAAAAAGGTAAATTTTTTATAAAGTTCGGACCATAAGAAATACTTACACTCCTTTATTGATGGAAGAAGTAAAATAGAGATGTAAATGATATAAGGATTGTGCGTGTTCTTTTGATTGAAAATAGCTCAGATATTTGGTTTGGTGGATATAAGAGATATTAGATACATTGTCCTCAAGATCCCGTAAAAATGTATGTAAAGCATTTGGTTGTATATTGCTTTTTCCAGTTGCTACATATCCATTCATTAAACTCTTTCACTTTTTTCTTCTTTAAATTACTTTCAATCATTTCTGCCTGTGCCTTAAGAAAGGTGGTAATGTTGTGTTCAGATATCCAACCTTATTTTTTTTGAAAAAAAAAAAAAATAAATAAAAAATAAAAACTGAGCAACAATATACGCGAAAAAAGTCGACTCACTTGTAGTTTTTTCTGGTTTCATGTTCATAACAGATATTCCTTTTGAGCTTTCTGAACAATAGGCTGAAAATGCTGTAAATACATCATAAAGACGATCTGAAGATGAATTGGCAAACTCGATGTAGCATTTCCTAACGTATATGCCCAGCACGCTTTCTTTTTGCTACAATAG
This sequence comes from Rhizopus stolonifer B9770, assembly GCA_000697035.1. Classification (NCBI taxonomy): domain Eukaryota; kingdom Fungi; phylum Mucoromycota; class Mucoromycetes; order Mucorales; family Rhizopodaceae; genus Rhizopus; species Rhizopus stolonifer. The sequence continues at coordinate 10,682 of JNDS01005060.1, forward strand.
AATGTTAGGGAAGAAATTCCACCACGCAAATCGTATCTTAATTTTACGAAAATAATGCAATTCCCTTGTTGTTCCTATTCCCCAAGTAAAACTGGTCAGTCATTTTCATGCAGTAAGGTTTTTGAGCGTACCTCTGTTTCCCAGTCAACCAGATGTGAAATATCTGTGTTTAGAGGGGATGAAAAGTTAGAAAGATTCTTATATTGAAAAAAGGGTCGTATACCAGTAAGGAACTTATCCAGCGAGGCAAGTTTTCTCAATTCATTTATCTTTTTGATAGGACTTTTTAAAATAAACTTTTTTTTTTTTTTTTGGCGTTCTTACATCTCTGGCAATGTCGCTAATGGTATCCTCAGCAACCTTCTGAATTTGAGAGAAGGCGCCAATGTCGTCAAATACCTGAATTATTGTAGGTTCTGAGCAATTTTTCTGACATGATCTTTCACTCTAAAAACTCTTTTTTCAACTCATGTTTGTTTGTCTATTTTCCATACCAAAATTTTTTTTGTTAAGTACATTACAAACTTATGATTAATAAAATCAGAGAATTCATAATACGAAAACTTCTTTATTAATAGTAACAGAACTATTCTGTAAGGTGTAATGTATCCAACTTGCCACATGTTTAAATGAACAAAAGTAAAAAAAAAAAAAAAAAAAAAAAAAAAAAAAAAAAAAAAGGAAAGCCATTTTATTGGCTGTAAAATTTAAAGTGAGCTTGTGTTTGTTTTGCTAAAATAAGCTTCATTGTTTTTCATAAACTCAATAGCACGCTAAACACATAACAAGTTAGGGAGCTTAGGCTATGAATTATGTACTTACTTCTCTTCCTTCTGCTTTCTCAAAAAATTGCTCGAGTTTTTGTGCCAAGACAAGATCCCCACGTACCTTTATTCTTCCTGCCACATATGCCTTCACTCCTGTCATTCTATGAGTTGGAGTGAGTACATATCTCATTACATATTGATCATAAATACCCTCCAGTAATAAAATTAAGCAAATCATGATCTTCTACTTGGATTTTGACTTTCTTCACTTTCGGTGCACTCTTTATTTTATCTTTGTGAGATGTGATGATAGGCAAAATCGTATTTCCTAAAATCCATCGTAATTTATATTGCGTATGCATACATATTTTTAAGTGAATCCCACCTACCTTGAAAAAGTAAATACCTAAACAATGTTGGGTTAGTCTTTTTTTTTTAAAAAAAAACCTCCCCCCCCACTTACCAAATAGCTACAGGTTTTCTTTTCTTTGTTACTTGGATCATGTAGAGGCCTTTGATATTAGGCCAAAGATTAGTATCTTTCACTAATTGACGTTCAATTTCAGGTAACAAAAGATCGGCAATGAGGATTTGTTGTTTAGTCATTCTTTGATCGTCCCGAAAAGAAGAAGAAATAAAGAAAAAGAGTAAGAAAGGAATCTAAGATGTACGCAAAAGACCGCTAAAAAAACATGTGACACTCTCACATTTATTTATGCTAAGTGTTTTGAATTATTTGGACACTCCTTTTTTTTTTTTTTTGTTCGAAAAAAATAAAAATGCAATTGAAGGAATAATGCCCTTACTGTCAACGGCGATAATCATATAAGTCAACAGTTTAAAATTATGGCATATTTCATGATAACAAGAAAGTATAAACACGCAACTCCATATTATTCTTTAAAACGTATCTTTGAGTAAAGGGTAGAATGTGTCAAAGAATTTATATCTCTTTGTTTATACCACATCAAAATTGTCGATCGCGACACAAGCACTGAAGATGCACAATAACATTCCCTTTAATGTGTTACTACAGGTCTTTTAGAGAAGAAACGTGATCAAGACAAAGACACATAGATTTGATTTGTGAAGTCTTATTTCCCTGGGGATGAAAGCAATATAAAGACTATTATATAGTGCCATTCTTCTCATTTTATCCAAACAATATTCTCCTTTATTCACACAATTTTTTCAAAATCTTGAGACAAAACAGTATATCAAATGCTTACAATTTTGAGGCGGGTTTACACTGTGATTGTTTCACAAGAGGTTGAATGTACTCCTCATATACATCAATCACCACCGAATGATTCAGAGGCTCTCTTTCGGCCATTTCGATCATAGATTCATACACTTTGCCGTCGTATCTACCCAGTGCAGAATGTAAATAGTAATCAGGCAAAGCAAACGCATCGACAAGTGACACAGCATTTACCCTAATCTGCCCTAATAATTCAACGACTTCTTTCTTTAACATTTGGCTTTGTTCAGAAGAAAGATACCCAGCCACAAAGAACTCAGAAAGCTCCTTCTCCATCATATGGAGCGCAAACAGGTATGCAACAAGGCAGAGTACACGGTGAGTTGACTCCTGTTGTGTTAATAAAGCGTCATTTTGTAACGCAACAAGAAAATTGCGGATCAAAATGAATTGGCAATGTGCTTTGGATATTCGATTGATTTCTACCAACATTGAGTTCCAACTACGACCTTGATGGTCTAGTTCTTTGGCCGCCTGTGCAATTCCGTAAGCAGCGCGAAAACCAAAGGCAGACAAAATTAAATCTGGATTCAAAAAATCGCTAGGCTTGGTAGCTGGACATTGTAACTTAGGGCGTTCCATAAATTGAGTCAAGTAAGTGATTGTTTGGTTGTGCTCTGATATTTCTGCTTTGCCAGCAGCTACACTACGAAAAGTCTTTAACAAGTAACGCGCTGTTTGTTGTGTTAAGATATAGTTGTCTCCTTCCCACTATGTGTCATTAAATATTAATATAAGGCAAAGGTTTCATATATAGACGTACTGTAGCGTTAGGAAGATAGTCTTGATAAAACTGGCCAAGCCCAGAAAACAAACTGTAGCCATGTCCACCGCAAGCACGCCTGCAATCTTCAATAGATTCGATGGCCATGGTTGTTGTTAAACTCTTGAGTCCAGAGGAACTGGCATGAAGATCGGCTAAGATATTGAAATTACCTTGTGACATTGCTTCTTGATTCAAGTTATATAAACGAAACATTTCACGACCAGTAAAAAAGCAAGCATAAGCAGAAGCAACAACAGGCAACAACCGATACTGCTGCATAGTATAGTTTAAGATGGGTGTCTCTATTACCTCATTGTCCCATTTTTGAGGATCTGCCTTATCCACAAATTGTTGACGTACTGCAGAATAACGTATAGCAATGGTAGCAGCTTTTGCCAAAGCAAATCTTACATTCATAATAATAACAGCACGCGAGTGTACCATAGTTCCATAAGACAGCTTAGAATTAGGAGGCTTGGTAAATTTGCCCGTATATTTGTCTACTTGGGAATATTTTGCCAGGAAAGAAATGTGAGGAACGCGATAGTGGTCAAACAAGACAAATCCATTGTCAACTGCATTAAAACCAAATTTAGGACCAATATCTCCTACTGTGACACCTTTCAACGGACGATGATCTTCCAAACTACGAATCGGAATACAAAAAGGATGGGGACCGAAGTCTTTACCTTGTGTAATTAAGCGAGCCACAACAATAGCATGTGTGGCCGTCTTACCAATGGCACCAACCCACCATTTGGAAGAGGTGAGTGTAGGGGAATGTATTTCAAATTCTTGTGTATCTGGAATATAAGTAGCCGTCGTTTCAAGCCCTTGAACATTCGACCCGTGTCCAAGCTTCATTAAGGTTTAAATACTTGTATATTTAGAAAGTATTTTTACTGTGCTTTACCTCAGTTTGTGCATAACAACCAATAATTCCATGCTCTATAGCAGGCAAGAGAAATAGCTTCTTTTGTTCTTCTGTAGTTTGGTTCTTCAAAGTTGGTATAAATAAACTTTGCTGAAGTGTAAAGGGTGTCATTAGATCAAATAAGAACTTAACGATTGAAAGATCTGTTTTATCCCATTGGTATTCCCTAAGTTTTTGTTTAGTTCAACTACTACCTTTTAAATACTGTATGTACTTTGTCATTTCAGTCAGTCGCATATCTTTCCATAATGCCGTACTGATTTTTTCTTTACGATTTTGGTAATAGCGGGACGTTTTATCAAAAGCGGGCTCTGACTCCAAAATTCTGAGTATCTCGTTCATCTTTTTAAGCCATTCTTCCGTATACATAAATTTAGATAGTTCGTTAACATCAAAGGTACATTTTGCTCTTTCTTTAGCTAAAAGTATTTCGCCTGATGGGCTCTTGAAGCCAAGCTTCGGAAATTTCGTAGGTATGTTGTTGTCGAAGCTCATTTTTTTTTTTTTTTTTTTTTTTTTGAAAAAAAGATAATTAAGAAAAGAAAAATATATAAAAGAATCGTGTATCGTTTTTTGTTTATGTCGTCATTAGATGCATATATGTTTGTTATATAAATATAGTTGGTAATTCAATAGTAGGTGATGTCTTGTTTTTAAAAAAAAAATTAAAATTATTCAATCAAGCTCTCTTTCTTCCATTTCAGTTTCAATAATATGCAACTCGAAAAGAAGGAGTTCTTTCAAAGATGTTAAAATCTCGGTTAATTATAGAAGAGTTTCAAAGAAACTTGAATTTTTGAACGATCTTGACATCTCCATTGCTTTCACCTCAAGTGATGAATAAACAAAGTTGACTATGATTACCAATATTATTTGGTAGAAATGGCTTCAACAATTTGAACAACGTAAGATTTGACGTGTGAAGAGGTCATTCGTCAAAACTACTGGATTTTTCCAGCCAGAGAACACGTTACATGTGGCAAAAACACCATGGTCAGCCTTTAAGGCACAGTAATAAGGTTAATTGGGTAAAGAAATAAGTATATATCGAAGAGAAAACACACAAAGATAAAGGAATTACAATTAACTTGGATACATACAACTAAAATGCATATGAACAATAATGATGATACATAAAAAAAAAATTACAACATCGTCTAAAAAAAATGATGCTCTATGGACATTTATTTTTGGTTTGCTCAAACCATGTTCTGAATCTGATATCAAATAATTATTTTACATAAGAAAAAGTTAGATCCAAGCATTCTTTATAAAAGAGCCCGATAAGAAAAAGAAGCCATCTCGCAAAAAATCGAAAGATACTGAAATGTTTCCAAAATAAAATTAACTTTTCTTATTGATAGAACGATACTTTATTGAAATTGTGAGTTGGTAATAATATATAGTAAAAGTAAAACTTACGGTCTCTCGTATGAAATATAGGTAAATAAGTATTATAGCGAATTTGAACGTTATATCACACACAAAAGAAAAGAGAATAAAGTAACAATAGGGCTTTTAAATTTATAAAATACACAGGAGAGTGTAACTACCGTTTTTGGAGAAATGGTGTAGTGTTCATTTTAGTCGATCTATTTCAATACAAATCGTGACTATATATTATTTATACAGCTTATTTCTGATTTTATGATGATCGATTACGTGATAATTCTGATTTCATGATATTGCTTTGGGGGAAAACTATGGTTCTTGCTACAGTATCATTATTTTTGATTGTATGATTTTAATAAATTTTTAGCCTAAAATATCATATGATCTTATGGAATTTTTCCTATGAATCAGTCATTGAATTTTTGTCACATCTGTTGTATCTTTTGGTGCCAGAAAAAAATATGTAGCCACTTTAATAAATTTCGTATATATTCATTCTGTGTTTCTTTGTTTCTAATAGCCTTTAACTCTTCCAGGGCTTTTCACAGCAAAAGAAAACCAGCTATTGCTCGAACTTTATAATGAATCATTGGTCAATATATTATTGTCGAATAGTCCCCTTATCGAGCTCATGATATTTTTAATTTTATGATGTTCATGACATCTACGAGCAATATCATAAAATCGGAAGTTGGCTGTACTGATTTCACTGTAGGCCACAGACCCGAAGCGCTATTATGTAAACAATATAAAGACGATGAAAAGTAAGTTACTTTCTACAATAACTTTTCTAATAATATTTCCAGTTTCAAGTTTGTTTCTATTGCTAACGATTTTTCTGATATTATCCCGTGCTATAGTTATGCTCCATGCATGAAATACTTTATCTCTTTATTTGTTCTGAACACTATATCAACTTTAGTCGCGTATAGTAAATATGGTTGCTTACATAAAGAATTTAGACAAAACGTGGACTTGAGTCAACAGAATCATTTATTCCTTATGCAAAATGTGTTTTTAGCATTGATACTATACCATCTACTACTTCATTGACAATAAATGGGCCCAAACCTAGTAGTAAAGTAATCAGAATACTAATGGATCAATATATATTCTACGTTGAGGATAACGGAAAACTAAATGATTAAGAGCTTGCTCTCATAACGAAGCATAGAAATAATTAAAAAAAAAAAAATTAAAAGCTTTAAAGCATTTCTAATACATCTATAACACACTAAAAACTGAAATAGAATACAAGACTCACTTCGAAATTGACTTTCAATGGAAAGAGAACAATCGGCAACAGACGAAAATCTTTAATTTTCCTACGTTGTACGATATAATTCAATGGAATTCACATCGAAATGCTGTCGTTCTCGATCTTTATGTAATGGCCATGAACTTACATTGTTTTTTTTTAACGTACCAAGCACATATTTCAATATTTAAATGACCAAGCAAACCTACTCAATATGCTATGGTAAAGTTACCGTATCGGTATATTTTTATTTTTAACCTCACGCTACACTGAACAACCTAAGCACACTCCATACACAATAAGGGTTGGACCCGACAGGAAAATCTCACGCAAAAGATAAAAAGGAGAAGGGAGTACAACACCATATACGTCATCATTGAAATTTTGCTTCAAAAAGAGAAAAATAAAAAAGAATCAAGGTTACTTTTGCATAACAATGAATAACATTTCAAAATCACGTCTTGTCACCAAAAGACTTTGTAACAACATTCTTGGTTCGCAAACAATCAAGGTAGATAATAATAATAATAAAAAAAAGCACTTTCAATTGTCTTTTTAACCAGTAAAAAAGTCTACACCTTTATTAAAGCAAAGCTACGCCTACTACAACAATAGTGGAAACTACAATTATAACAATGACTATGATTCTTATGGATCTTCCTCTTCTGCTAGCTGGGGTGCACCTCCTGATAGACCTTCTTTACCCAGAAACACAGTAGGAATACGCAAATTTGAAGTGTTTTTTTTTTGTATGCTCATCTTACATTATGTAGATTGTCAAATTTGTTCCTCAACAAGAGGCATGGATTGTCGAACGTATGGGTCGATTTCACCGTATATTAGAACCCGGTTTGAATATACTTGCACCTGTCTTGGACCGTATTAAATACGTCAAGAGTTTGAAGGAAACAGCAATCGAGGTGCCAAGTCAAAGTGCCATTACACAAGACAATGTCACGCTTGAATTGGATGGTGTTCTTTATATTCGATGTATCGATCCTTTCAAATCGTCTTATGGTGTGGAAGATGCCGAGTTTGCAATTACTCAACTTGCTCAAACAACCATGCGTGCTGAAATTGGTCAAATGACTCTGGATCGTACTTTGGCTGAACGTGCGTATTTGAATGCTAATATTGTAGATGCTATCAATGCAGCTGCGGATGATTGGGGTATCCGATGCTTGCGTTATGAAATTCGTGAGTCTTTTTTTTTTTTATAGTGTTGTATGCTCATGTTGATTTTTTTTTTTTTTTGTTAGGTGATATTCACCCACCTGCTAGAGTTGTTGAATCAATGCATCAACAGGTATCAGCCGAGCGAACCAAGCGAGCTCAAATTCTGGAATCAGAGGGTGCAAGACAAGCTGCTATTAATGTAGCTGAGGGTCGTAAACAGGCTACGATTTTAGCATCAGAAGCAGAGAGAGCAGAAAAGATCAACATGGCAGCTGGTGAGGCAGAAGCTATTCTTTTGCGCGCAGCAGCTTCAGCACAGAGCATTGAGAAGGTAGCCCAGGCTATCTCAACAAATCGTGGTCACGAGGCTGTGTCGATGTCAGTTGCAGAAAAGTATGTGGAGGCATTTGGTAGAATGGCCAAGGAAGGTACGACGATGATTGTGCCTGCAGCAGCCAACGATGCAGCATCTATGGTGACACAGGTAAATGATTGTATGGTGCATAAGCTTCCCGATTAACATGTGTAATATAGGCATTGACTATTTATAATACCATCAACAAGAAGAAGGATCACGCAACTGATTCATCTTCCGCTGTAACGAGTATTAAAGATGAGATGACACAAGACTTGTTGAACGCAGAGAGTAAAGCGTCTCATTTCCAAGAGCCCAAAGACAAATAAATACAAAAAAAAATAGAGCGATTTCGTGCCACTAGAATGTATAATTTCGGTGCGAATTTTCTTTTTTTTTTAAAAAAAAGCTTTATTTAAGTGGAAAGAAAGAGAAAGAAAAAAAAAAAATTCTCGGTAGCTTCCCGACGATAAAGAAGGAGAGCCTCCGTTCCTTGAGTTGGGCACAACTCCTTGTAGCCTTCTCCTGTTTCTGATTGTTTACAGCATGTTATTGTGTTCAAAGGGAATAGGCGAACCTGATAGAAAGGAGAGGAAGGAGAATAGAAGGAGTTGTACGACATAATTTGAAATTAGCTTGAGCCAGTTTTTTTCTTGTAATACTTGACTCTCAGATATTCATTGCATTAGTTTCCAAAAATATCCATAGGGTTCTATTTAAATTGAAGAGTGATTCATATCCTTTTCTTTCTTCTTTATTTCTCTTGCGACTTTTTCTTTGGGAAAAGTCAATGCTTTATTTCTACACTCCTTAACTACCCACTTAAATACCCATACCGATCCTTTACATATTAAATGAGTCAACAATCTTTGACAACGACCGTTACTAATAACACTAATACAACTGATTTCCAATCCAACTTTAATCTTACTGACCCATCCATGAATTACACAGGTAAACTTTTATGTCTCATACATTTTCTTATTATTTTTTATTAGGCTCTGAATTTTATGTCTCTCCATTGGCAACTGGGACCGCTCAGTCTTCGACCGATTCTTATTTTTACGACACTCCTGTTCAAACATTCGCAACATCTCCGAAAGTCACTATCTCTCCTTCTTCCATTATGATCCAGGAGCCACCAATGTTGGTCGCTTCTTCTTCTACAACTACCACTGCTTCCACCATGTCCTCTTCCTCGGTTGAGTTCTTGAACGAAGCATTCGCAAAAGCTACCTCTTTACCTGAATCCTTTTACCCAGAGTTTTTGCAATATTCTAAAGAAACTTACGAACAATCAACAGGAGGTGGACCTCAACGTAGAAAACAAAACAGAAATGACAAAAAGAAGGACGATGATGGTTCAGATGAGGATACCAATCAGTAAGGTTCAATATGTGTTGTTGTACAAAATCTAATCACACACTCTTTAGATTATCTTCTTCAGAACTTCGAAGACAAATTCATATCCAATCTGAGCAAAAACGAAGAGCTCAAATTAAAGATGGATTTGAAGAATTGAGAAATGAATTGCCTGCTTGTTTGAACAAGAAAATGAGCAAAGTAGCTTTATTGCATCGCAGTAAGTAATACAAGATAGTAACAATGATTTTCATTAATTTTTTTTTAGCTGTTCAACATATCCAACATCTTAAAGAAACTCAAATGTCTATATTATCAGAGTTGGAAAGATTAGTTCATGAAAATGAACAATTGAGAAAGTAAAAGTGAATTTTGTCTCTATATTTATTTTCTAACTGTCTAGTAGATTTCAAGAAAATGTACTTCAAAAGCAAGCTTTGGAAAACATGTATAACTTGACAGCCTAAATGAAATCTTTGTGGACACTACTAAGAGAATTTATACCAATCATACATTTATTTTGATAAAAAGAGAAATAAAACATTAACATGTTGTAAATGTCAATTTCTCAAAACCATACAACAAGAGGCAAAAATATAGTGTTCCTTAAAGCTAATGTTTATTTAACTTTAAAGTCATAATTAATTTTAACAAGGTTGTGGCCTATTTTATTTAAAAAAGAAGCACAATTTCTCCAAACCTTAACTTTTTATGTTATTTTCGTCCCATTCTTCTTCTGGTGTCTCTACCAAAGTTCCAGAATTTTCATAAACCCAAGCGGCATGTTCAGACACACCTTGTAAAAAATGGGCACGGGTCATCTCCCAAAATTCAGTCAACCAGGCTACGTCGGAGCAGTGTTCCTGAAACTTGGCATGAAGTGTATCCGGATGCTGAGCGTTTGTCTGACGACGACTCAGAGCAGGCGTATGATTTGTATAGAGTCGATTGTTGACCCAAAAGAAGCCCTCGTTATTGGGTCTGATCTGGACAAAGGCCACTCCCGAGCGATGAATGTATTGATCGTACTTGTAAGCGTTCTTGAGATACGAGTATCCTATATCTACTGTTTCTTCTGCCTTACGGAAATTCACATCCGCCTCAACATCCAGCACAAATTCTAGGTGACGGACCAAGGCTGTTTCATAAAACTGTGAGGGAACATCAATCTTGGAGACCGAGACTAGCTCTTCGACGGAGGGCGGACGGACAGCGAGTGAGATCGGGACAGGACATTGGAATGGATTGTCGTTTTCGCAGTCCTCATAGGCTTGTTCGACAGCACCCTCGACCAGCTTGAGACCGCATCGTTCGGCTTGTCGACTCCAATTCTGCACGAGGTCTTGTACCAGCTGTGCGGTACAACCAAGCCAGTTGATTTGAAAGTGATAAGAGTTGTTGGGATTGTGTATCGTATCGTAATGCAAAATCGCAGTCTCTCGTCTGTCGCTCTTTTTATAAGGATCCACATCAATGATCATGGACTGTGACATGTCAAAATCAACACGCTTGTTGCTCGTCGCCGCACTGGACTGGCTGGGTACTTGCTTCAGATCCTGATTGCTGTCGCCATGGGACTTTTTGTTTACCTTGGATTTCTTTTTATGACTGTCAGCCTGAAACTCTTCATGAAGTGTGTAAAAGTAATTACCATCCAAAAAGGTGTGTCGTTTGGTCGCAGAGTGAAACAAAGGCGGTTTGCGCTGCATGAGTAAGTTTCCAAACTGAACAGCTTGTTCTCGTGTGGTCACATCTTCCATTTGATTGATCAGCCAATCCACGCATTCACTTCCAGTAAAGATGTCATGAAACAGCTTAAAGTGCCATCGACGGTCGATAATCTTGAGTCCGCCTCTGGGATCCTGCATTGCGTGAGCGATATCCTTTGTTTTTGATTCCCGAGTGAGGGCAGTCGAGTAGTGCAACTTGGATTCCAAAGTGGTTGAAGTCCTTGGGTCGTTAGCCACAAAGGCTGAGGGATCCATGGTGGTTAGCTTGATGCCGAGGTCCGATATGTCCTTCTTTCTCTTCTTTTGAAACTCTTCGCGTTCATCTGGTGTAAGCCATTTGGCCTTGCGCATGTTTTGTACCCACAACTCAAACAATGCGATCCGCTTTTCTTCCTCATCCAGATGATCGTGCAAGGCTGCGGGAAAAGTGATGTTGGTCGGTAGACTCTCGCGGGGGATCACGATAAATCGTGCACGCCAAAACCTCAGATTGTCCGTCAGTTCTTCTTGGTAACCAGCCACGAGATGGTCGAGATAGTTCCAGCCGTAAAGCAAGCTGGGGTAACTGAATGTGCTGGATTTGGGTCGGTAGGTGGGCATATTCTTGGGCCAAATAGCACATTTGTAGTTCATCTTGTTGATATCAAAGTCAATCATCCGCACGTACCGTCTTACTTCTACATTCTGCCCCGAAGGATCAAAAGTGAGATGATGCACCTGGTACCCCATTGAGAGCCACCAAACCATGTTTTTCCATCTTGACTTTTCGCCTTCCTCTTGCTGCTGCTGTTGTTGTTGCTCTGTGGATGCTTGTGATGATTTGATATGACCAGTCATGGCCATCATGGTTGCCATCGGTGTTGCTGTCTGCACACGTCCCTCCTTGTCCTTGTTCAAGAGCCCGAGTGCGGATACAGGTACGGTCTGATCCTTTGGCTTAGTGTTCTGTTGTGAACTCCCGGTGATGTCCACGATGATCTGAAATCCCTGTGCCAGTCTCTGGCTGAGCATCTCGATCAATAAGTTCTCAGTCTTTTTGTGCTCGGACAAGTTTCGGTCTCCTGCCTGATATAGGTTGGTGTCTTCGCTGGCAGAGACGGTGTACATGTAATGGTTGTAGCGTGCAGCAAGTTCCTCGTTGGACGGAAAATAATCTGTGGTCAGTGGAAGACAGGCTGGGGTGACCAGAGACCGCCAATGGACGACGGGGCCCTCTGTGTGATTGACTTTGGGCAGTGCATGCTGCCAACGACGAAGATGGGAAGTGAACAAGCTGGGATTGTCTGAAGGGTTACAAGGGTTAATTAGTATGTGCTTGAACGTTCGATTGAAGGTGTGCGAGGGTGAGGACCGGTTAATACTCGTTCTCATGATCAAGTCGCTGTTACCCGACTGCTTGTGGATGGAAGGTAAGCTGCGGGGTGAGTGGTTGGTCTTGGCGGTGGTGGTGGCTCGGTTGTTGAGATCGCCTCGGAGCTTGATTGGCACAGGATCCACTGTGCTGCTACTGATCACTACTGACTCATCTTCCTCTGTCAATCGCTCTGCAGGTGGATTTACAGAAATAGGCGCGTATTTCCCATCAGTGCTGTTGACCGTGCCTCTTCTGAGAGATCGAAATCGGTCCTCCTTTGTGAAGGTGGGAGATCCATCCTTGTTCTCTTCCTTTCTGTCAAGGGGACCCTTTGTACCTATAGACTGAGAAATAATCGAAGGCATGCGACGTGGCTCGCCGGTATGATGCCAAGTCTAAAAATGAATGTTTCTTTAAAGAGAAAGAAAGAAGAAAACATATCGTGCATTACCGTCATTGATTTATGTCTCGAATTTGCCGTCTTCCAATATTCGTGTGTACTATCTGGCTTGTCGGGGCTATCTCCTTTGGAGTGGTGGATAGACTTGATCTTGGTTGTCACCGGTTTCTTGTGGAATCTGGGTTCTGGAGTGCTCTTAAACAGGTGTGCGTCGTACAAATCATAGGTACGTCTTGAAAAGTTGGGCGTAATCTCGCTTGTGTTGGGAAAAAAGGAGGTGCGTTTGATGCTACTGGAGATATTGGCTGATCTTGAAAGATAGCCGTTGGAGTCTTCGTGGCTAGAATTAAGCTTTTCATTTAAGCTGCTGCTACTCTTTCGTGGTTCAATCGATTTCTGGTTCTCTGAAAGGTAAGGCACAGAAATCCCCTTAATGTCGTGTTCCATCACGCCCATCATCTGAAGCTCGTACATCTTACAGCGTGTCTTGAACTTGTCTTGCTTCAGAAAGCGTCCTGTTTCGTGGTGGTAAAAGCTGCAGTCAATCCAGTGAGGAACGGTGTAGTACTTTTGCGTGGGTTTATCCTGGCTGTCTTGATAGAGCGGATCAACGTAGCCTAAAGCCTTGGTGGCAGCAGATTTCTCAGGCGAGTTTCCCATGGATGCAAATGGCTTTTTGGCGTCGTTTTCATCCATGGCTAGAGGAGCGTCCATATAATACATGAGGGGCGTAATATGCAGTGGAAGAGGTGAGAGGCAGACGAGATCCATGCCGATGCCATTGTCCGTCATTCGCTCATTGGTCAATCTCAATAGCTTTTTGTTAACAGAGAACTTGGCGACACCGGGCGTAATCAAGATAATAGAGAGACCGGTCCGCATAAGATCGCGATCCACGAAATGTTTATCAAAGGGATTCAGAGCCAAATTGATAGCCTCCAAAACATTTCCTTCATAAGCCATTGAAATCTGACCGCTGACTACCTTTCTTCCGTCTGGCTCAGAGCGCAACAAGACTGTCTGCTGAAAGTTGGTCTGTTCTTTCTTGAGCTGTCCAATGATCGACATCCAATCATCCGTAGACTCCCAGTCAGCTAAAACCTTGTAAAAGTCCTTATAGTACCTTCCATCCTCTGCCTGAATCAAGAGTGAGTCCTCAATAGGGCTCTTGTAAAACACGCGAGTGAATAATACGATGGACACCACATGATTTGTTCCTTCTTCTTTCCAGCTGTTGAACAGTTGTGGCAGGAAATTACTGACCGCTTTTTCAAAATAAAGTTCTCCGTCTTCATCAAACTCCCACATCTCCTTAGACATTTGCACAAACAGAAAGTATTTCGCAGAGGCTGAGCGAAAAATGATTCTTGTGTGTTCTGTAATATAACCTGACGTGATCTCCTTTTCGTCTTTAAACAGACGCTTAACAGTAGCTTTAATAGATCCCGCATAAAGAATCTTCTTTTCAAGATAAGCACAATTTCCCTTGAGGCTCTGTTGAAGTCGCCACATATCGCTTCGACCCAGATATTGTTCTTTAAAAGCTAATTCGACATGATCCAAAGAAACAAGTGATGGGTCAATCTAATTCTCTTTAGAAAACTAAATATATATATGTATATATTTTTTTTTTTTTTTTTTTTTTTGTGTCAACTTACTAACTCTACATTCACCTCTTGTCTCGACCTGAAATTAAAACGATCGGCTAAATCTTTAGAAATTGACAACTCAAAATGAGGTTTAGCCTTCATTTCACGCAAAAACGTATATATTTTTAGATGTTTTACTTGTAATTGTTTTGCTAGACTTTCTTTATCAGGAGCATGTCCTTTGACAATCACATGCTCAGTATAAGGCAGATCATTTTCCTGGTCCTTTTCGAGTTCTGGAGGGCAATGAATTCTCAAGAGTTGACCATCACTAAAGTTTGGAAACATTTCCGGGTTGACGATGGCGTCATGGTTGTGAGCCGAGCCCAGGTCGTGAATCCACAAGACGATAGGTCTGTTGGATAGTGAAAAGCCCTTGACAGGCATTTATTAGAGTAAATAGAGACAAAGACAGAAAAAAACAACGGCGATCAACAAGACAACTACTAAAAGCGGTCTGCGGCGATTTTTGGTTTCATGCAGCGCTGCTATGGGCACACTTTCAATCAGGTCCAGGTCATCGCCAATCACATAAATAAAGCCTTCCTCTTGAAGGATCAATGGCCAACGACGACGGTAGCGTTCCAATGCAATGTTGAGTTCGTTTCGAATCTCGGATAGTGTCCTAAAGGTGGTCGATAGTAGATGAAGGTCCCGGTGGACGTCTTCTACTGTGTTCATAATCTGTTGTATCTCTGCATCTTGGGTGCGCTCTCCTCGTTGGATCAGAATTTGTACTGGAAGCGGGGGTGACGTGTTGGACTGGAGCGCTTGTTCGAGGTCGACATAAGGTGAAATTTGGTTGACTTTTTGTTCGAAAAACAATGAAAATCTTCGTTGGTTTTCTAACACCACAGTCATGTAGCTCTCCACTAAGCTTCGATAAGACTGCAGTAGTTTTTTATATTTCTTATTACGGGTTTCTAGTTCGCTTAGCCAAGGTTTGGAAGGTTCCAGGTTGCGAATAGCACAACGAATAGAGTGTAAAAGCACTTGAGCCGCCTGGAGGTCTCGTGTCATGGACTGTCGACTTGTCACAGTCTCTGAATGGATGACTTGGTCGTAAAGAAGTATGTAAGCCTTTTGTATCTCCTCTACTAAATGCTGACACTGATGGACGTGAAGTGTCGCATGTTCTGATACGATATTAAACTCAAGCATTGAGCTTAACGTATTTAGTAAATGGTCTCTATCGCTCGATAATGCAGATTCTAAATATTCTTTTTCAGAGTTCATCTTTTTAAAGAAAAGGTATTAAAGAAATGAAGAAAAGAAAACATAAAAACAAAACTTGTTGGGCTTAGCCCTTTATAAAGCACATTTGCTAACCTGAAAAAAAAATGCAAGCCTTTCTTGATAGGAAAAATAAAGCCTCTTTCTCTCTTTCTTCCTCAAGAAACATGTCACCATCTATTATTGAAGGTAATTCATGCTGATATATGTGTATGTGTGTGTGTGTGTGTTTGTGTGTGGCTTAGTCTTGTTCCTCCTTCTTTTTTTTTGGGTTAATATACCTTTTTTTTTATATTTCTTTACAATCAACCATGGGCAAAAGTGCAAAGTTTTATAAACGACCTTCAAAAAAGCAAAAGGAAGGATTGAACTTGAAGAAATTAGTCGAACCCAGTGCCATTTCCAAAACAGAAACAAAAAAGACCATTAGCACACAAGCAGCAGAAGCCATCGTTAAAGATCTAACAAAAAAGAAAGAGAAATCTGAAAGCAAGACAGAGAAACCTGATTATGTTGATTTATTTTCAGGAAGAAAAACATACAAAAAAGTTCCTGCAAGGAAAAGACACTAATAAAAGGATCTCATCTTTTAAAAAAAATTGAATTGAATTTTATTATTTGTAAAACAAAAAAGGTTTGGAACTTTTTTTTTTTTGAGAGAAAGTATTTACATAAAGTACATTACTTTTTGCAATTCAGGCTTGACTACAGCAAAAGAGGCAAGTTGAGCTTCGGCATCCACAGTGGACTCAGAAGTGGCGTCGGTTTCAGACCAATCTTCGTTTCTGCGGTGGAATCTGGCACGGGCAGCAACCAAATCAGCGTAGTAAGCAGCAGGTACAAGAGAGACGGCACGGGTGGCACGACCGTAAATGTAACACATTCTGTATGTAAGTTCTTGGAGAGTATCGGAGGTAAACTTGTTCTCATCATGCAAGACATGGTAGTGAGTAGGACGAGATGTACCTTGCAAACCAGCGTGAGATTGAAGATAAAAGTCAAATTCGAAGGGGTGGACAATATCAGTGTCAACAACAGTACCAGGCATGCAGTTACCGGTACGGTCAGCATCACGTTGTTCAATTGGGAAGAAACGAGCGTGGTGACGCTTTTGGACAACAACAAAAGTAATGGTTGGGTTGTAACCCTTATCCAAAGAGCTACATGCAGCACGAATAGCGGCGACCTCAGAGTCCATAACTTGCTTAAATTGTCCTTCAGAAACACCATCACGATAGAAGATCATACGTTCGGGCTTTTGACCACAAGATTGGTAGAAAGACTTGAGCAATTCCTTAACCATATTGGCCAAATCAGCAATAATTTCGGTACGGTTGGCTTGGACACGGATAGCGGAAGCGTAACGGGAAGCACGAGCATCCATTGAAGCAGTAAGAGCAGCAACAGAAGGACGGTTCATGTCACCAGGAGCAGGGTGAGTAACATCAGCACCAAAGATAATTGTGGGACGTTGGGCAATGAAAGGAATTTGGGGAGGAGGCAAGAACAAGTTCATACCACCCAACTTCATGTTGACCTTCAAACATACGTTGGCACAGTATTGTTTCTTAGCATCAGCAATGTGCTTGGATTGAACACATTGGGTAGCAACACCAATGACTGTATCAGAGATTCTCTTAATTTCAGCGTAGAGGGGAACACCGGTGTTGGGCAAGATACAGAAGATAAGTTGAGGGTTGGCCTTGGCAGCGTTACCGGCCTTCAACCAAGCTTCCTTCAATGTACGATCGATGTTACCTTGAGGATCGGCAGACATGATAGGAGGAGATCTGTTAACAACGTTCATACCAGTGTCAGCAAAAGTTTGACAAATTTCACGTACAAAACGTTGG
The DNA here is from genome assembly GCA_000697035.1 of Rhizopus stolonifer B9770. Lineage (NCBI taxonomy): Eukaryota > Fungi > Mucoromycota > Mucoromycetes > Mucorales > Rhizopodaceae > Rhizopus > Rhizopus stolonifer. Next base: position 28,172 of record JNDS01005060.1, read on the forward strand.
ATGGCGGGAGCAGGGACGGAACCGGCAAAGTTAACTATAGCCCAAGAACCGAGAGTAGCACCTTGAGCAACCTTCTTACCACGGAGATTCCAAGCACCACCTTGGGGAGCGAATTCAGCTTCTTGAGAGGAGGCGTGGTAAGAAATTCTAGGGGTAGCCAAGACACGTGCATTAATGACAGCCATTTCATTTTTGACGGCCATGCCGAATTGTTGAAGGTATGGGTTGTCACGGTATTGGAGCAAGTTCATGCCTTGGTTGATCTTGTTGGCACGGACGTTGGGCTTTTGACAAGTAAACTTGATCATTTCAGCGGTTTGCTTTTCGTTCAACTTCTTCAAATGACGTTGACCAGGGAGGACTTCACAGACTTCCATAGGCAAGAAAATGTCCTTCTTAACAACAACACAGGGCAAGAAGGGGAAGTTCAAACGCTTGTTGTATTGCTTGGCAAAGTAGTTGGCGACGGTCATTTCGTTACCAGCTTCATCCTTGAAAGTGGTGTGGTCAGCAGGACTGGGGGTAAGCTTAGTAACCTTGTACTTGAGCTTCTTGTCACCACGGTGAACAACTTGGATTCTGAGAGCCTTCAAAATCTTTTCAAGCTTGCTCATTTCTCTGGGAGGAATACCACGACGGAGTTCATCCAAAGAACGACGACCCAAGATCTTGGCAACAATTTCAGGTAAAGGACCAGATTCGTAGAAGGCAGTGGCAGAGACGTCAACATTGATCATCATTTTACCTATTTAAAAACTGGTTAATTCTGGGTTTAAAAAAATTTCTTTATATTACCAACTGTGGGACGAGCAGATTGGTAAAAACCTTGCCAGACTTCAGCACCGTTGGGAAGGGCGCGCTTGTCAGCAGGGGTGAAGAAGGAGCGACCAACAGTGTTGTACATTTGAGAGGGAAGATGACGGATAAGAACATCAAGAACCATAATAGCTGTGTTTCAATTAGTGACGCAGTGGTTTTTAGGATAGCTTACCTGTAAGACAGTTGGAGGTACAGGGGGATTGACCAACTAAGAAACGACGAAGTTCTTCCATGTTAACTTCACCAGCCTTCTTAATTCTAATCTTGAACATACCACCAGAACGCTTGGAGCCTTGTTCTTGCAGTTCAACCTCAAAAAGAAAAATATTTTAATGAAAGAAATTTGAGGGGTTTTGATTAAACATACTTCGAATTGCATGGCATTTTCTTCACCTAAAGGAAGAGGTTTGGGGGAGAAGACGTTTTTACGACCATCGTAGATAGTCTTAATACCCTTCAAGACGCTGTTTCCGTCTAAATCTTCAAAGGCCTTCCATACCTTACGGTAGACAGCAGGGGGAGCACTAGGAGGATCAATGGTGACATCGTAGTGATGGACGTTGTTTGTGGCAAAGCCAGTAACCTCGAAGAAATTAGCTCTAACACGGACGGGCTTACCAGCCCTACCGTTGCCAGGACGTTTAACAAGTTCAGTTAACTGTAAAGACATCTGTTTTTTTTAAAAAAAATGTTAAAAAAAAAAAGAGAAAAAAAAGAAAAAAAAAAACTTTAGCCCTTTTTATTCTTATTCCAAAAATGTAACGTCACATTGAAACTCATTTGATTAGGTTAAAAGAAAGATAAACAAAGGGTGAAATCCCGTTGTCTTGATTAGTGGATGAATAAAGTTGATTGATTGAATTAAACAAAGAGAATTTCATCTGGAATCAAGCGAAGAAAGAATCCAATAGGAATCGAGAGTGCACCAATGAAAAGACTAAGACACCAATGGAATGAATCCAGAGGTACAGTTTGAAATGCTGCACCGCCGCGTTCCACAATAATTATTTGTCCACATACGCTGATTGTGAACACGAGCATGAAGAATTTGTTTTTCTTTATCCCTTTTAAAACATTCGCTTTGTTGTCAATTCTACGACAACTAATAATACGAGGTGAGTCTATTACGTTATTTTTTTAAGTTTGTGTTACTTGATTTCATTAAATATTTGACAAAACACGTAGACTGTAAATATCACTGTTTGCAATCGCATTGGATCATTGTCCAACTCAAGAACGTTGGTGTAAAGCAATACTAAAATAACACCAATTTGATAAACACTTTGCCCTACAATCAATTTCCACATGCACCTATTAATCAGTGGCGCATTTCTGGCTTCTGGCATTCTATTCAACAGATCGGGGGAAGGGGGATCGGTCGCTAGTGCGAGTGCTGCAAATGTGTCCATTATTAAATTGACCCACAACAACTGAACTGCAGTCAATATCGACTTTTGTTCTTTACTCCCTAGCGCTGATAGAATAGTTAGCATCACTGCTGTTATATTCACCGTCAGTTGGAACTGCAAAAATTTCTTGACTGAATCATTCACGCATCTTCCCCAGGAGATGGCCTTCACAATACTCGAAAAGTTATCGTCCATCAGAATAATACTTGATGCTTCCTTGGCTACTTCTGTACCGGCAATTCCCATAGAAAATCCCACATCGGCTGCCTTCAGTGCAGGCCCATCATTGGTTCCATCTCCCGTGACTGCCACGATCTCTCCCAGCTGCTTTAAATCATTCACCAGCAATCTTTTATCATCGGGGCTTGAACGAGCTAACACACGTAATTGGGGCAACACAGCCCATCTTTCCTGGCGTGACAATTTGCGAAAACTCGGTCCGTCCATAGCCAGCGATCCCCAGCGGTAGACTCCACATTGTCTTGCAATACTCTTGGCCGTCATCATGTTATCGCCCGTCACCATCCGCACACAGATGCCCGCTCGCTGACAAGCTTCCACCGCCTCTGTTACACCTTCTCTCAGAGGGTCTTCAATTCCCACAATCCCCAACAAGGTCAGACCACCATTCTCCAGCAAATGTTCCAGTTCACAGTCAGCAGGCCACTCTTGCATATCTAAAAAGCAAATGGCCAACGTCCTCAGACATCGCGTGGCGTAGCTCTGAATGACCTTGAGCATCCTCTCTCGATTGGCTTCTGTCATAATGCGCGTCACAATCTCGCTTCCTTCTGAGTAGCTTGGATCGTGCATAGATACGATACGGTCGCACTGACTCAACAAAACCTCGGATGCACCCTTGATATGCACTCGAAATCCATGAGACAGACGGACCACGGTCGCCATCGCCTTGCGTGAGGAACTAAAGGGAAACACCATCTGGATTGGATAGCGTGTACGCAACAATTCAAAGGGCTCGGAATCCATGCAGTCGCGCGAAAAGTTCAAGAGTGCTGTCTCAGTCTTGTTGCCCACCAGATCGTGGTGATGGGAAAAGGCGGTGGAGTTGAGAGCCAAGGATTGGTTGATGAAATGTCGTACAGGCAAAGGCACCGTGTTGGCCAGTTGTTGAAGGTCTATCAAATCCGGTCGTGAGCGGGGCGGGGATTTGAGAAAGCGAAGAGAGGATCCAAAGGTGCCAGCCACCACCACCATTTGGTTTTGGGTGAGCGTGCCTGTCTTGTCTGAACAGATGGTGGTTGCATTTCCCATGGTTTCACAAGCGGCGAGAATTCGTACCAAGTTATTGTCGTGTAGCATTCGTTGTGTAGCGTAAGCAAGCGCTTCGTATGCAATTAGTTTCATGTTAACTATGTAGTTTCTTACCTAAGGTGACAGCTAAAGGTAGTCCTTCGGGAACAGCGACCACAATGATGGTCACTGTGGTAATTAAAATACTCATGATGTGTGTAATAATGTCTGAGGGAGCGGTTGATAGCGAGCCCGTGAATAGACCAAAAAGACAACGTATCGATAACATTGCAAATAAAAATGCAGCGGCAGATAAACCAAACTTGGCAATGCTCGAAGCTAACACATCCAGCCTGTCTTGTAAAGGCGTATTCTCATCCTTTGTGCGAAGAGACATCATGGTTCGACCGTGAAAAGAGTTTTGGCCGACTGCAGTAACCATAAAAGTACATATGCCTTCTAATATTCTCGAACCAGAAATCAAAAATGGATTCATATCCTCTTGAGCGTTCTCCTCCAAGGCTATTTTTCTTACTGCTTCTGATTCGCCTGTCAAAGGTGATTCATCGCATTTCAAGTTATGTCCCTCAATAAATATTCCATCTGCACACACAATATCTCCTGGCTCTAATTGGAGAACGTCGCCTACTTGAACATCGTAAACAGATAATAATACATGTTCCCCTGAACGGATAGCCTATCTTCGTTAGTCTCACTCATTCTGCAAGTCGTACTTACCGTCACTTGACGATCTTCCTTTTTGGCGTTTAGGGCACGAAACTGGTTTTCCTTTTTATAATCATTTACACTACCTACAATCACCACCAGGGATACTGCGATAATGATGGCTACACCTTCTACCCATTTTACGCCCGGGATTTTATTTCCCTGGGCGTCGTATTCGATGATCGTCATGTCTTCATAAATTCCAATCGCCAGAGAGATAATGGCAGAAGCTGTCAGTAGCATCTACACAGTTTAAGCAAAAAGAAAGAAATAGAAACTTTGAGATGTTTACCAGCATTTTGTCTTGATAGGCTTCCCACATAATCCTCATTAAACTCACAGGCTCTAATTCTGGTAATTTGTTCAATCCGAATACCTTGGTTCTCTGTTCAAAGCGTTTACTCTCTTCTATCCAAACATGGGACTTGTCTTCATATTCTTCTTTATCTGAAGGTTTCTTTAGATCGTACATACTGATAAACTCCAGATTTTCCTCAAAACAGTCTAAGCCTCGAGACTTGTTGGAGTGTAAGCCTCTGGCAAGACCATCTACTCCACCAATAGAGTTCAACAAATCAAGTTGTTTACGGTCCACTAAATGAATCAATTGCCTGGGCGTAAAGGCAAACGGGTTAGATGGATCTAGGTCTAAACAGATAATAGTTTCTTCGGTCATAATTCTAAAAAAAGGGAAGAAAGAAGATAAATCTTAAGGGAGAGATTGCACGTTTGTGTGTGTTTTAAGGAGTCCGTTTTATTATTCAGGAGATGATTTTTATTTGACGTTTTCTCCAAATAGTTCAGGAGAATTAAGATTATTGACTTGCAGTCATAGATTGTTTATCCAACCTGAGATTGGAGGAGTAAAGGTATTGTTCAAATTTGCCACCATGTTTTGCGTGACTTAGGCTTTCAAATCTTCGACGTTCAGCAGCATCATTCATTTGCATGATTTTCCTCATATCCATTTGTTTTTCTTTGAGATTGTCTGCAAAAAATCGTTTGAGTTTTTCAAATATATGGTGTCGAATTGATGTCATATCTTTTGCTGTCATATAAAAAAAAAAAGAAATATTTCCGTAGACTCTCTTTTTATCATTGTTTTCAAATAGAACCGTTCTTCATTTTTTACAGCGTTTTTTTTAATTCCGATTTTTTTATGCGAAAATAAGCTTGATAAATTAAAGTCAGTAGTTGTCTTTGATTGGCTGGAAAACAAGATTTAAAAAGGAAATAAAGAAAAGAAGTTTTACACAAAACTAAAGATAGCCTTTAATCAATTGAAATAGCTGTATTATTTGTTAAGAGACAATTTCGCTATGTCAACATACCTTGTGAACATACTGTGGCAGCATGCTGCGGCAAGAACCAAGTTACACGACAAAAAAAAAAAAAAGGTTAACGTCACATCTTTTTTTTTTTTTTTATCTGTTTTATTTTAAACTATGATGGATAAAGACCCACTTGACCCTTCAGTCGTACTTCATACAGCTTCACAAATAGTATCTCGCTTAGAAACGCCTCATGACGCGTTGTCAGTAGCTATGCATTCCATTATGCTTAGCGTCGGTTTCCGTTTTGCAGGTCTCGGTGACGATGCTCGACAAGGTAAAAGTGTCAACATTAGACAACTATTGATTATAAATGTTAGAGGGTGATGGCACCCAAAGAGAATTACCCAAGGAATGGAACCAACAAGGACCTCACCATTATCATTTTAGATACAGTCACCCACAGTCCAGTCTGACGTTTATCATTAAAGTAATCAGAATGGGTGATAAAACACTCATTCTCGGCATGGGCATAGGAGTAAGTAATCACTTGTCAATATAAGACTTACAGTGGAATAGGATAACAAAACAGCACAAGCAGAAGTCTTAACAGAGGATTATACCTCGGCTTCCTTTTTCCCAAATGACCTTTCACAGGATCCTCTTGTGCATGGATTTATTTCAACGCATCGGTTTCATGATTTTATCAAATTAATCAAATTGAATATAGTACAACGCTTGATTCCAGGCTTAAATAAACCAGGTTATGAGGAGAGTGGGGTAAGAGAATCATTAAGACAAGAATCAACAAATCGAGAACCATCAAGATTAAGACAAGAACGTGAACCTCATAATAATCCGTTGAGTGTAGGTGGTGAGGATTTGAATCCTTATGGGGATCATTTACGTCTGCCTGGGTAATCCTTTCTATAATGATGAGATGAAATTTGTGTAGCTTACATAACAATAGGTCCGGAGGAGTCGGAGGTGGCATGCATGTAGGACCGAATCATCCTATATTTGGAACAGGCGGATATCAGGATCCTTTTGGTACCAGTGGAAGAGAGAATTTGCCAAGGTAAGGGGAAGAACAAAGAGGAGAAAAGGCGAGGATTAAAGAAAAAGTAAAATAGAGGAGCAGTTCCACCTGGTGCAAGATTTGATCCCATCACACCACCCGGTCTAAGATTTAACCCAAGAAGACATCCTGGTGGAGATCCTGATAATGATGAGCTTTTCCCACCTGTAAGCCTTTAAACAAAAAAAAAAGGAGGGTTTTTATTGATTCTACTTTTAGGATTATGACCGTATGTTTGGTTAAAATACAATGAAAACAAAATTCTTAAATGCAAGTAAATTATTTTGTTTTCATAATTAATGAATGCAAAGGTCTACAGTTTTTTTTTTTTTTTTTTTTTTGGAAATAAAAAGCCATTTAATTATTTCTTTAGTTCACCATTCCATAATAATGTCTGGTACTTTTAGTTTAGGTAAGAGAGACGGATTTTAAACAATGACTCACGTAATCAGTTGGAAAGAAGATTTCGTTAGAGCAAACAGGCCATCGATGTCCAAAATGTAAACACGACAGCACAGTTCGACTGATGCGTTCAGAAAAACAATGGATTCTGTTCAAAAAGCGCATATCGAGTATGTGCCGAGTACGTTATGAATGTTCAAGCTGTAAATGGAAAAATGATGAATTACCACACGATGATTATTATTCATTTGTGTATTAAAAAAAAAGAAAAAAAAAAAGAAAAAACTTTGTACAATAAATTATAGACTTTCTCCATTCTTGGTCTGTTTGGATAATCTTTTTCGCCCATAAGTTGTCTTGCCCTGACTAGGCTTCTGTCTGGGTGACTCAGGTACTCCCAATTCGATAGCATGTTGAATAACAAGATTTAATCGCTACAATGAAGGGTGATCAATGTTTGTTGATTATACTATGTACTTACCGTAGCTAACCTATATTCAAAATCATATCCAGAAAAGGATAATGTGGATTCCCAGAGTGATCGTGCTCGTTTATAGTCTTTAGTGCCCCAACATGTATTACCGCACTCCCTAAATATTGTGGTTTAGTCCCACACTATGGATCTTATTTGAAAACTTACCAATAAGTAAAGGGTACAAGCCAATTTGTATGTTTGAATTTATCCTTGTTATCAATGATCCAATTAAGATGAAGAATACTCTCTTCAAAGCGACTCGAAGCATTGAGCAATGCTGCTTTCATTAAAAGTAAAACACCCCGTTGATCATTATAGTCAGGCTTAGGCACATTAGGAACTAATTCTACCTTTCGTAAATCATACTCCATCTTTTCTCGTTCATAAATCAAATTCAATGTGGACTCTACACACGCCAGAGTTTTCTCGAGTGAGTCTGGAGACATACATGGGAATGCGTTCCAGAGATAAAGTATTTCGAGCGCAGGCAGACTAAAGTCAAGGTCCTGGTAACCACTGACCTCAAAGAATCCCACACGGTGGGTGATAAATTGCTCCACCTGGGAGTTTCGCTTCTTGTCCACCAGGGCAGGCGACTCGGCAAAGGCCAAGATGGTATCGGTTCGGTTGCCCATCATTTCCATACAGGCACCATAAAAGTATTTCAAAAGCACAGGCGAGTTGTATTTTGTTTGGAGTTCAAGGATCCTCACCGCTGCACTCGACCAGTCCAATCCCATCGCTGAGTTGAAAGCAATCTCAAAGGTTCCCAGATGGCCGAGCTCAGGCCAATCGGCTTGTGTGACCTGATCCATGTAGACAAATGATTGGGTAGACAATGGCAGGTTGCGAGCCAGTCGCGATACTCGGCCGGCAAAGAACAAGAACAGGGCGGAGTTGGGGTAGTGTTCTTGAGCATCCAAAAGACACTCGATTGCGGGCTGCATTAGTTCACGTGTGAGCACCTGGGGCGCACAAGAAGTCAAGATTACATAGTAGGAAAGCAGCACGAGCGAGGCAAGCGGAGATCGTGTGCGTTTACCCTCTAGACAGAGCTTCAAAAGTGCAAAGCCCAGATGCTTATCGGCTGTCCAACCAAAGGCCGATACAATCTTCAAGATCTTGGGCGGTAGTGAGGACAGAAGGAGATGAACAGAGCCAATACCAAACTGAATACCAGATATTGTGTCCTGATCCAGATGTTTGTTGTATCTTTGTCCCATTCGCTTGTATTCTTTCCAGACAAAACTGTAGCTCGTGTACGCTAACATGTTAGGATACGTCATCGGATAGATCCTTACCTCGACGGAGATTCCAGCCTGCCTTTAAGTATCCAACAGTTGTTTCCATTGACAGAAAAGTCATAGCCATCAGTAGCGCACTCTCAGCCTTGATGATATGCGCACGAAGGGCTCCGTTTGGTAAAAAGATCTGATCTTCCAGTTCCCATTTGTTGAGTGGGCGTGTGTTGGTAGGGAGATGAGTGGGATTGGTGCCCATGAGGTTAGTGAAATAATGTGATACTTTATCCATCACAGGTTTTTGTGCTGCAAACGAATCCACCTGGGCTCCGGCATACAAATAAGTCTCGGTCAAAGAAGACAGGGCGGATTCTACATCCTTTGGGTTGTATGACTAAAAAAGACAATCATTAGACTTTTTTTTTTTTTTTAGTTTAAAGAGCTTACAGAAACAGCTATAAGAAAAAAAAAAAGAAAGAGAGAGAGAGGATGGTTAAATAAGTTACAATCAAAGCATATTTAGGTTTCTTACCTCTGACAAAGGCCATAGAGGACAGTCCGAGTGCATACAATGGATCCCTATTAAAAAAAAAAAAAAAAAAAAAAAACATAAATACATGTTCAAATATTAGTTAATTTACGCTTCAGCCTTGGATTGGAATAATTCCTTTGCTTCCACAAATTGGTTATTAAAGAAGAGTTGTATTCCCTTCATCATATCCTCATCTACATTAAATCAGCAGTCTATTTCACAAAACATATTTGGTTCATTTACCATAAGCTTCTTGTGCCCTTGGTGAGAGTACATTGGGTATCACACGATCAAAATCAACATTACAGAGAGGAATAGTGCCAGTGAGTTCTTTCTTGGTTTCAGTGTTATTCAAATCATGCTTTTCATCTAAATCCGGTTTTTCGTCCAAATCGTGCTTCTCTGCTTCATCTAGTGATAACGATGGAGTTGGAATAGCACCTGGGGAAGGAGGGCTAATATATTCTGCCATGTTTTGTTCTTTGGGTACATCCATTGAACTACGTATCTGTTCTGTCACTTGTTGTAAATGGTTCAACTCTTCTTTATCTTTGACAGCATCTTCTTCAGGTACCGACTGAATGGTTTCATTTATATCATGACCTGGCACTGTCTGATTCAATTCCGCTTCAAACCCTTGTTCGTCTGCTGCAGCAAAAAACACTTCATCTTCAGAATCTTCTTCGAAGCGTTTTTGGGTTGTATTATCTGTCATTAAGAGAGAGAGAGAGAGAAAGAGTGGGGAGAGAAAGAGAAAGAAAGAGAGGAAAAAGCGGGAAGAAAAAGAAGAAATAATCAAATGTTACAGCAAACTAATTGTAACCTGGAAATTATTAAGTGTGTCACCAGATGAATTGTTTCACGAACAAAAACTCTTGCATATTGGATATTGCTTTTTTTATATTTTTTTATTTTTATTTTTGAAACTAAAAAAAAAAAAAAAAAAAAATGGACAACATTTGTCAATACACATTTGACAACATTCATCATTAGCCACGCAACTTTTTTTTTTATTGTTGTCTCTTTTTGAATTCTTCCACAATTTGGTCTGAAGAAGAGGACCCAATACGTGTAGCACCCAAAGTCAAGAACTCGAGCACTTGATCCAATGTCTTGATACCGCCCGATGCCTTCACCTCCATACTTTCAGGCACACTTGCCTTCATCAATTGAATGTGTTGCACTGTAGCTCCTGCCGAGGCAAACCCAGTGGAAGTCTTTACAAATTCAGCGCCAGCAGCCTGGGAAATCTTACAAGCCTTGACAATCTGTTCCTCATTCAAGTAGGCAGTTTCGAAAATGATCTTGAAGGACACCTTGGGGTTTTTTGCACGTACTGATTTTATGATTGCCTCCAATTCTTTTTGAACCTTGTCATAAAGACCTGATCTCAAATGCCCAATGTTAATCACAATGTCTAGTTCGATCGCTCCGTCTTCAACTGTTTGAAGTGCCTCAGCCACCTTGGCAGACGTGGGTGAGTTTCCGTGAGGGAAAGAAATAACGGTACCAACCATCACACTTGTACCTTCAAGTAACTCACTTGCTTGCTTTACGTCACAGGGTTTAACACAAACAGAAGCTACGTTGTATTCTTGGGCTACTTTACATCCTTTTATGACATCTTCCGTTGTTTGATCAGGTCGAAGTATGGCATGATCAAATACCTTGGCAAGGCTTTCAGCAGTAAGTGTCTTGACTTCAATCACGGTCATCTTTTTTTTGTGTGTGTGTGTGGAAAGAAAAGAAGAGAGAAAACAAATAAAATAAAAGAGCGCTTTATAGGAGCATACGAAGACAATGTTATACAAAAAAAATACCGGGTATATACAGTATACTGTTTTGACAAGGCAAGAATTATGGACAAAAGTATTAAAGAAACAGTCTTCTTGATTCATTTAATATATCTTTTTGTGGCTAGGTGTATAATAACGATAAATTCCTTTTGTTCTCTTTCAACGTGTAGAAGACGGGGAGGAAACAGTCAGTTACACTAAAAGTTTTGTTCCTCTTTACACAAATACAAACTCTGTTTTTTGTTTGTTCAAGAGAAAAACAGAAGCTAAAAAGTAGTTATTTCTTTGCAATTGCCACTGTATGGTATATTTCTAAAATTATGAATAAATATACCAAAAATTATAAAAGTATAATTTCGATTCAAATAATAAAAAGTTTTAATAAATTTACCACAGCTGTCATAAAAAAAAAAAACAAAGTGAAATGTCCTTCTTATGATTACAATCTTGATGGTTGACGTCTTATTGGATAAATCATCAGGGAAATTTACGTCAGTAACCAAACTTCATTCGTCTTCATTATTTGTAACAAGCATTGTATCTTTGTTTGCAAAAGAAGGGAAGGAGTATCGAGTCCCCTTCTTAAAGAAAAAGGGACGACGTTCATTTACCAATTATGTATTATACGATGTCTCATTCCACGGTTAAACGCTTTCAATTATTTCGATTCCCCTTTTCTGAACATGCCTTTTTTTTTCTATGAAATTCATGCAAAAAAAAAAAAAAAAAAAAAAAAAAGAATATTTGGTGTTTATAAAGTGTTCCATTCCATTCCTTTTTCTTAATAAAATGCCTTCTCCTCTCTCAAAAGAAAAAAAGAGTTTCAAATAGACTTACTTCTTTTCACAAGAGAACCGTTCATTTGATTGTAAATAACATGGAAATGATGCAATATTTTGTAAACACGCGATTTTCAAAGAAAAAGATGAGCGCTAAAAGTGTTGCAGTGAACGAACTAAAAAGCGAGTGTATATCTCATCTGCTATGTGCGGTCACTCAATGTTTATTATTCCATTCACTCCCTCTTTTTTTTAAATCTTTTTTCTTTTCTTTTCTTTTTTTACTTGTTACTTAAAAAAAATGAGCTCTATCAGTGATTATGAAGATGACGAATACATGGTACGTTCAATGTGTACCCTCCTCTCATAAAAATATACGTTCATTCTAAAAAAAAATTGGATATTACAAATAGTATGAAAACGATTCCGACTTTGGTAATTCCATGAGCGGTAGAAAAAAAAAAGTAAGTATCTGTTTTATGTCAAAGCATAGTGTAATAACCAACTACTTTATAGTAAACAACTAAAGAAAAAAAAAACTCCGTATACTAATCATTTCATTCAAAAGAAAGCGAGGATTATGATCACGATGAACAAGATGATTTATTTGCGGAGAAAAGACAAAGAAGAACATATGAAGTTGATCACCAAGTGCTTGACAATGATAATTTGAAAGCAAAGCAAGACACAGAAATAAACCAAGTATCCATGATCCTTGGTAAGTTTAGAAAATAACGCAAAAAAAAAGGCTCATGTTTTTTTTTTTTTTTTTTTTTTTTTTTTTTTTTTTTTGCAGGACTTTCGGCAGAAGATTCAGCTACTTTACTGCGCTATTTCCGTTGGAATAAGGAAAAGTTATTTGAGCAATATATGGATTCCTCTGAAAAAGTCTTACAAAATGCAGGTGTTTCATCTGCTTCTTTCAACCGATCTATTGAAAAAGCTGGCAATTTGAAAGACTTTGTGTGTGATATCTGCTGCGACGATTCACCCGATATCGAAACTGTCTGTCTTTCTTGTGAACACCGATTTTGTAAGTCTTGCTATACCCAATACCTTTTCCAGAAGATACGAGAGGAAGGAGAGAGTAGAAGAATACAGTGCCCAGAGAGTGGATGTTCACTCATTGTGGATGAAAAAACAATAGAACTCTTGGTCGATACAGAAACATTCAACAAGTATCGCGACTTACTCAACAGAACCTTTGTAGACGATAACGACTTTTTAAGATGGTGTCCCGCACCCGATTGTGAATACGCTATTGAATGTAGTACACCAAGCACTTCTCTGACTTCAGTCGTACCTGCTGTCGAATGCAAGTGCTCTCTTCGGTTTTGTTTTGGATGTGGATTGGACGATCATCAACCCTGTATTTGCGCACTCGTAAGAAAGTGGTTAAAAAAGTGCAAGGATGATTCTGAGACGGCTAATTGGATATCTGCCCATACAAAAGAATGTCCTAAATGTCACTCCACAATTGAAAAGAATGGTGGATGTAACCACATGACCTGCAGAAAGTGTAGATACGAGTTTTGTTGGGTTTGTATGGGCCCTTGGTCTGAACATGGTACTTCTTGGTATACTTGTAACAGATTCGACGAAAAGAGCAGCTCAGAGGCTAGGGACAGTCAGACTCAATCTAGAGTTAGCTTAGAAAGATACCTTCATGTAAGATAATATCCTGTCTGCTTTTGACTAATCTAATCCAATAGTATTACAATCGTTATGCAAACCATGAACACTCTGCTAAACTAGATCAAGAGCTGTATCGAAAGACAGAAAAGAAGATGGAGGAAATGCAACAAACAAGTGATCTTTCATGGATTGAAGTTCAATTTCTTAAAAAAGCAGTCGATGTCACTGTACAATGCAGAACGACATTAAAATGGACTTATGCTTTTGCCTTTTATCTGTCAAGGTCAAATGAAACTGAGTTGTTTGAGGTAAAACACACACACACACACACACACACACAAACATACATCAGATTCTTACTTTTTTTAAACAGGATAACCAAAGAGATTTGGAAATGGCAACAGAACAATTGAGTGAACTTTTAGAAAAACCATTAGATCCTGATCCAGAAAAGATTGCCAAGTTGAGACAGGCTGTATTGGACAAAACGGTTTATGTTAAATTAAGAAGAGAAATTCTGCTAGAAGATACTGCAAAGGGCTTGCAGGAAGGAAGATGGTCTTATTTTACTGAACTAAAATAAACTATTTACTTTAAATTATAAAATACTATGTAACCTAGTGTGTTAGTCTATTTATAATAGCGAAATCATCTTGAACCTTTTATTCAAGCTTGAGATGGCAGATGTTTAGATATATGCCTATAACATTTACGAGTATCAAGACGGATTCTTGAGTCCATATTAAAATGGAACTTATTTGTCTTCCTTGAGCATAGACTGGGTAATTCAAATAACTATACGTTTTGAGCTTCATATATCTTAAACAATAGAGAAGACATAGGATGTATTACATTACTTTAAACATCTGGTCATGATAATATGACACGTAAAGAGTCTGATGGGTATTCTACTTTTTTTTTTTGTGAAAAAAATTGGCTCTATTGTTTTTTTATTCAGGTGACTATTTATATTATTGTATTTTACGCGAGAACTAGGGCGTAACATGAATCTTAACTTTTACACTAGAGCGTTTCAGGGCGTTTTTTGTTCTTCCAAAAAGTAGCAAAACTCAGCAAACGAATAGATTTCATTGTTGGTTTTCAAAAAAAAAAAAAAAAAAAAAAAAAAAAAAGTGAGCAAAGAACCAGGCTACCTTTGCTTCAAAAAAATTTGATTATAATTCCCATGTTAGGAAGGGCCATCATTCGAGCAAGAGGGGTACAAATAAAGCCCCTGGTTTCTCTTGCTAGAAAAACCACACCCCTCACACCAGGTTAGAAAATCCAAATTGACTTGATGACATGACATTGATTTTTTTTTTTTTTTTTTTTTTTGGCAGCATATGTCACTCGAGCATTGACAACACAAATTTTCATCGATCCGATAAAGACTCAACTCGAAAATACAGTTGAAAAAACAATCGAAACAGCGGCAGTACCTACGGAAAAGGAATTTCTTGCCACCATGGATCAGTGCAAGGCAACAGGCGATATAGTAGAGGCCATCAAGGCAGTACAAAAAGCTGAAGAATTTGGTTTGGCTTCACCCGAACTCTACCGGCATTTATTAGAGATTGTGAACTCGGCACCTTTTGACATTGAGTATGCTTCAATTGTCGCTTATTGGTTCTACGCCAAAAACCCAACCTTGTCAGATAAAGTGTTAAAAGATGTTACTATTTGGAAAGATATACTCAAGATGGCCTTTCATTTTGGTGAGACTTACAGAAGCGAAGATTTGCGAGCCTTGTTGGAAAAATTCTCCCAAACTTTTGATTTGAAGGAGTTGAAAGACCAAGAGGCCTGGGAACTATTGATCAAGGCAAGCTACACAGCCAGAAAAAAAAAAAAAAAAAAAAAAAAAAAGCGAATCAAAATAATAATATATTTTATGTATTTAGGGTTGGGGTATTTTGGGAAAAGACGAGAAAATCATCAAACATTTTGACACATTGGAAAAGAGTATAGAGGACAAGATATCGTTTCGTAAAAACGCGTTGATAGCTTTCGCCATGATCGATTGCGAGGATAAAGTACAAGAAATTTTTTCCGCTTTAGATAAGGAAAATGCCCTTTCACGCGATACACTTGATAGACTTGCTCGAATTTATGCTTTTAAGGGATCTGTTGAATTGACAGCACGTTATAATGCTGTTTCAAAAGAACTCTATCCAGATAACCAAGATAATACCATGTTGTTAATGGCTCACAAGGTTGCTCTTGGAAAAATTGCCAATGTATTGGTTAATCGAAGAGGTTCCAGAGGTCTCAGCTTAAAGCCCAACGATACATCCAAAATAGACAGTTTGCATAATTCGTGGAAAAACTTGACAAAAGGGATGCTTTCAGGGGAACATCCCGTAGACATCACTGATTGTAATATTATTTTGGAGTATTTGACAATCGCTAATAGAATCGATCCTGTTGAATATCCCATGGAAAAGGTTGAGATGCTTTTTGAAAACTTTATGCCCGAACATGGCATTAAGCCCAACGAGACAACCTACCATATCATCATGCAAGGCTACGCCACAACACAGCAATACAACGATAGTAAGCACAATATAAGACTGGATAAGACGCTTCAAGTGGTACCTAAGATGCAAGAAAATGGTATTAAAATCAATGATACCACAACCTTCCACACCCTTTTCCGTGCTTGTCTTCCTCACCAAAATGGACAATACTACTTTGACAACTTCAAATCAGCCTCCTTATTACCACTCCATGGCCATCTGAACGTCAACGTTGATAAGCGTCTGTTTAGTGTTGAAAAGATTATGCTGGACGCCCACTTGCCTCACGATCGAGTTACATTTTCTACGATACTGACCTGTTTAGCTGCTGGAAATCGATTTGATGCCTTTAATGCCCGTTGGAACACTTTTAGAATCCATGGGCTTTCTCCTGACGCAGCCTTGTATCAAAAAGTCTTTGAGCTTTCTTCATTGAATGCTGAGCAGTCTAAAAAGGCCATTCGTCAGATCAGACAGGACATGCTGAAAGACATTTCCGATAAAAGAAAAATCAATTTTGACATCCACTGTGCCATGCTAAACTGCTGTATCACTGCTCAATTACCGCAAGATGCCAAGGCCATTATGGATACTATGAGACAAAGAATGGCTTTCAGAGAAAAGAACAAAAATCTTCAAAAAGATGAACACTGGCCAGCATATAATAGCCCTAAGGTGTATAGCACGTTTTTGCGCGCCTATACTCTAATCCGAGGATTGAACGCGAACCCAATTATTCGAGAGATAAACGAAAAGGGAATCGAATATGACCAAGATATCTGGGAACTTATGCTGACAAAGTATGCGATAGAAAACGACTACAAAAACGTGCGTAGACTATTCAACAAATACACAATGTCACGATTCGAACAAAAAGGATACATTCCTATTCCCGTGCGGGATACTTCCCCCATGATTCCTTTCCCTAGTGCACCCTATAACCGTCTGGACGTTGAATTTATCAATGTTTACATCAGTACACTTGTAGACACTCAAAATATTTCACTCGTCTTTGACGTCCTGCGTACATGGTCAGAACAATCATCCAAACTGAGTATCAACCGCTCCACATTAGTAAGCGCTATCAAGTTGGCAAAGAAAGAAAAGGATATACAAAGCTTGGAATGGTTAGCAACCGAAATTATGCCCAAATGTATTGATCAAAGCAAGCGTTTTAGAAGACTTGAACAACATGTAAATCACTATATTCAAAAAAAATAGAAAAACAACTCCCAATAAATTTATCTGCGGGGCTCAAATTCGAGTTATTTGTACACTGCTTCCCCCCTCTCTCTCTTTCAATTACATTTCTTTCTCGTTTTTTGTTGACCTGCTCAACAAATACACTCTTTTTTATTGATACTTCACATTTAGAAGAAACTTTCTTTTTTTTTTCAACAAAGAGAAAAAAAAAAAAACAAGCTGGAAAAAAAGAAATGTCTTCCCCAGTAACTTCATCGCCAAGAAGTTCTTCTGTTGCCTCCAGCAATGTATTTGTAATTAACGCCCTCGAGAAAATCTCAAATGCCAAAGAGGCTAGAAGAAACAAGTCTCTAAAAGAGTTTGTGACCACAGCCTTAAGTAAAGAAAGAAAAGAAAAGAAAAAAAAAAAAAAAAAAAAAAAAAAAAAAAAAAAAAAAAAAAAAAAAAAACGTTAAATTATAAAGAGACTTTGTGAGGTTGACATGCCCTTTTTTTTTTTTTCTATCGTATAGACATGTTAAAAAATAACGAACCTGCGCCTGAAGGTCAAACTCGGTAAGATAGACAGATATATAGATATTTATTCATAGCTCTACTTATTTCATTTGGGAAAGGTCTTCTATAATTTTGATTGCACTGCAAGCGGCGATCGATACACGCTCAGCCAATTTGATGACCATATCACTAGACTGCCTTGGTAAGTTTATCACTTATAATTATGTGGCGGATATGGAAGATGAGGTAGCACAGACACAAGTGATGGAAAAAGTTGTGGACGGTATCTGTGATTGCTTTATAGGCGAAGAGACGGACAAGAAGGTTCAGTTACAGATTATCAAAGCACTTTTAGACGCTGTTTATTCCACCAGCAATCCTCTCCATTTATCAACTCTTTTGAAAGCAGTCAGAACAACCTACAACATCTTTTTATTGTCTCGAAATAATGACAATCAAAATATGGCTCAAATTACAATGACTCAGATGGTGGATCATATCTTTAGAAGAGTCAAGTTGAATCCAAACTTACCGCCCTCTCAAGTGGAAGAAGCAGAAAAGAAGAAGGAAGATGAGGAAGAGGAAGAGATACAAACAGAGGAAATACAGACAGAAGATTATCAGCAGCAGATTATCGTGGAAGCAAACAAGGCGAGAACGGAGATGGACCATAAATTACCAAGTGGAAAGAATAAGGACAACTACCAAGATATACTGAAGGATACTGAAAATATGTTTCAAGAAGACGAGGAAGAAGAGAACGCTATTGCAGTGAACACGGCTGTTGCAAGTTCCAGTGTTACTGTGAATGATAAATTGAAAGATAATCATGCTGATACTAATCATCATGAACCGTAAGTGCTAGTCGTTAAATTTAAAAAAAAAATAAGTAAACACTAAGCAAAGGAGAAAACCCAGATCATCTGATAATAGAGCATCATTTGAAAATGAAGGCATCCAAAAGGAAGACTCGGAAACAGAGGCAGACTTGTATATTAAAGATGCTATTTTAGTCTTTAGAGCTTTATGTAAACTCTCAAAAAAATCAATCCAATCTGAATGGTAAGCAACATATGAGAAAACTACAGAAGATCTATGCTTACGTGTTTTCAGGGGAAATGACATGAGATCCTACTCTATGCGCTCAAAATTACTCTCTTTGCATTTGATTCTTACTATCATGATGTCACATATGGATGTCTTTACCTCCAATCAAATCTTTTTTTCCACTTCAACACCAGAGCCTAATGGAAATCTATTGAACCCATTTATCCTCGAAGTCAAGCAGTATCTTTGTCCTAGTTTAGGAAGAAACGCGTTCTCCGTGGTCACACAAGTGTTTGATATTACGCATGAAATTCTTTGGATTGTAGTCCAGGGCCTGCGTGTCTATTTGAAAAACGAGATTGAGATATTCTTTAAAGAGATTGTATTAAAGATATTAGAAATGCGCAACGCCTCTAACCGACAACGCTTCTCCTTACTCAAAGGATTGTTGAAAATCACAGAAGACCCTCAAACATTGGTGGATATTTATATTAATTACGATTGTGACGGGGAAGCACTAGACAATATTTATGAGCGCCTTGTGCATGTACTTTCAAAAACTACCACTTTGCATCAACACCAGGTACCCAACGGCAAAGAATACGACCATCATGGCAATGATACAGGTGCTCAGCATCAGAACATCCACTCTCACTCGGTTGTTATTCCTCCTCCCTTAACGACAGCCACTATTTTGAACAGTGATAAGCAAAGCCAGATGACTATGATGCCCGAATCCGCCATACGATTCAAGTCGCTAGAGTGTCTTGTTGCAGTTCTTCGTTCCTTAGTCGGATGGTATACTAATAACTCGGTAAGCATCACCGCAGGTACTAACAAGGAAGAATACACACCACGAGAGAGCGAGGATCAATCAGGCCCCGTATCCGAGCGTCTCTCCTCACCCAATGGATCTTCAGCAGCCTTAAGTAACAACAACAGTACCTCTCGACTGGACGACCCAGAAACCTTTGAAAACTCAAAACACCGCAAGCAGCTTCTTCAAGAAGGCGTGCGTCAATTCAATTGGAAGCCCAAGAATGGTATCACCTTCTTATGCAATCATGGGTTTTTAGAGAGGAACAACCCGCGAAACGTCGCTTTGTTTTTGCTGAATACAGACTCATTGAACAAAACAGTGATCGGTGAATATCTGGGTGAACAGTAAGAGGGAGGGATATGTAGACAGTTGTAGAAAAACTAAAAGATGTGTATTTATATAGTGAAGCAGAAAATGTTGCTATCATGCATGCTTTTGTAGATGAAATGGATTTCTCACAAATGAACTTTACAGACGCTCTTCGTTCTTTTCTTCAAACCTTTCGATTACCGGGTGAAAGTCAAAAGATTGACCGATTCATGCTCAAGTTTGCAGAAAGATATGTTCATGGTAATCCTTCCGTATTTGTTAGCGCAGGTAAGAATAATAAAAAAAAAAGTAGATATGATGATTAAACATGAATATAGAAACCGCTTATATTCTTGCATTTTCTACCATTATGCTCAACACTGATCTTCACAGCCCTCAGGTAAAACGACGTATGACGCTGGACGACTTTTTGCGAAACAACCGAGGCATTGATGATGGTGCGGATATTCCTAGAGAGATTTTGGAAACTATCTTTGAAGAAATTCAAAACAACGAGATCAAGATGAAGGATGAGGTAGAAGCAGCAAACGAAGCCGCTCTAGTAACAACTGCCAGTCCCGGTGTACTCGGTATGAGTGGTATTCAAAACGCACTTGTGAATGCAGGTATTACGCGTGATGTACGCCGAGAAGCATATCAAGCAGCCATTGAAGAGATGGGCTCCAAAACAGAAGCCTTGTTTCGTAGTGTGTTAACAAGCCGTCGCAGTGCAGGCGAAAATGACACTATTACATTTTATTCTGCTTCTCATGTAGAACACATTCGTCCCATGTTTGAAATTGCCTGGATGGCTTTCTTAGCTGGTATTTCAGCCCCACTTCAAGAATCGGATGATTTGGATACAGTCAATCTATGTCTGGAAGGGTTCAAACATGCGATCCGTATTATTTGTTTATTCCACACTGTGCAATCTGAAGATGTTGATCTTCAAAGAGATGCTTTTGTGACTACATTGACCAAGTTCACCTTTCTTACTAATCTGAATGAGATGAAGCCAAAGAACGTGGAAGCAATTAGAACTCTGCTTGAAGTTGCTGCTGTGGACGGTAATTACCTCAAGGGCTCTTGGAAAGAGATTTTATCAACCGTCAGTCAGTTGGAGCGATTCCAATTGATTACAAGCGGGTTAGATGCAGGACACACCGCTGACGCCACCAACTTCAAAAGACAGGCATCAGTTGATATTGGACGTCGTACGTCTTCTATAGGTACACGTAGTCGTATGCTGAGTTCAGGGAGAGGAAACACACAACTTTCACTTACAGAAGAGGTTACTACCGCTAGTTCATCACAATCACTCGTGGTTGCCGTGGATCGGTTGTTCACATCTACAGTTAACTTGAATGGGGTAAGACTGAGCGACTCTATAACATTGTATCACTTATTTTTCTTTATATCAAAAAGGATGCTATCGTTGATTTTGTACGCGCCTTATGCGAGGCCTCTTGGGAAGAAATTGTGTCATCTGCCCACATGGAACATCCAAGAATGTACAGTTTACAAAAGCTAGTAGAAATTTCCTACTACAACATGAACCGTATTCGTATGGAATGGTCCAACATTTGGGCCATCTTGGGTGAATACTATAACAAGGTCGGCTGCCAATCCAACTTTAACGTGGCCTTCTTTGCTTTAGACTCGCTTCGTCAGCTGGCCATGAAGTTTTTGGAAAAAGAAGAATTACCTCACTTTAAGTTTCAAAAGGATTTTCTGATGCCCTTTAGAGAAGTGCTAGCCAATAACCCAGATGTGGCTATCAAGGACATGGTTTTACGTTGTCTGTCACAAATGATTCAGGCACGACCCCACCATTTAAGGTCGGCATGGAAGACCATGCTTTCTGTTTTTGCCACAGGTGCTTGCGAAACATCAGAGTCAATTGTTCATATGACCTACGATATTGTACGCAGCGTGACAAACGAGCGTTTTGAAGCGATTGTGGCCAATAGTACCTTCCCCGACTACATATCCTGTCTGGTCGAATTCTCAAAGAACAAGAAATTTCAAAAGATCAGCTTGCCTGCTTTGGATATGATCAAGGGTACAATCCCTAGGATGTTGGATATGGCCAATGCACCACTAGAGGCTATAGATGGTTCTGCACACGCTAACAGGGAAGATTTTTTAGTCAAATTTTGGTTTGCAGTGCTTTATGGATTGAGGGAAATTGTGATGCAAAGCGATGATGTAGAGGTCCGTAAGCGAGCATTAGAATACCTGTTTGACACACTGAAGAAGCACGGATCTACATTTACACCTGAATTTTGGACTACTGTCTCGCGCCAGATCGTATTCCCCTTATTTGGAGATTTGAAGAATGAAGCAAATGGAAGACGACAGATGTCAGCAGAGGATTATAGTGTCTGGTTATCAACCACCTTGATCGAAGCGCTTCGAAGTGTGGTCAGCTTGTACACGTTTTATTTTGAAAATATGAGAGAAATGATGGTTCACGTCTTGCATCTTTTTAGCGTGTGTATTACTCAAGGTAAATAGGAGAAAAAATCGGCTAGGAGAACTAATATGTTGAACAAAAGATAATGATACACTTGCCCACATTGGCTGTGAATGTTTGGATCAGTACATAAAGTCAAATGTAGAAAAGTTTGATGAGAATTGTTGGAACTTGGTAACTAAGACTTTCAAAGAGCTGTTTCAAGATACAACAGCCTCTGGACTATTTGATGACACAGCAGATTTGGTAGATAAAGTAAAGAGACTGTCTTCTGGAGGTAAGTTTATGGAAAAGGTGTATAGAAAAAGAGAAACTGATTCAGTTGGTAGCTCAAAATGGAGACAACCAGGAAGTGGTATTAAGCGCCGAAGTCAGTGAAGAAAGACAGACGAATTTCCAACAAGTGATTGTTAAATGTGTACTACAATTAATGCTGATTCAAACGGTCAATGATTTGCTAGCAAAGGATGTCGTTTATTGTGCTTACCCAGCTTCGCATCTTATGGAACTTATGGGATGCCTTGGAAAGTCGTTCCATTTCGCCAAAAAGTTCAACATGAACAATGACTTGAGAATGGCCTTGTTCCGCTTTGGTATGCATATTTAAAAGATCTGCCTATACAGTATATTAACTGACTATTTGACTAGGCTTTATGAAACAACTCCCTAATTTATTAAAGCAAGAAACTTCCAGTGGAGGATGTTATGTATCTGTATTGATGAGAATGTACGCCAACTTGGAAAACATAGATGACCGTGATAGTCAAAAGGAAGATATTGAAAGCATCCTGATACCGTAAATGAAACAACGGGTGATTTATCAAATAACTCATCTATTTATCTTAGACTTTGTAATGAAATATTCACCTTGTATGCCGAACTTGATCATGAAACTAAACCCAAGAATATTGCCGCTTGGACGCCTGTTGTTGTAAATATATTAAATGGTTTAGCCCAATTGCAAGACGAAGATGTAAGTTCTATAAACAAACCATAATTCCAGCATTACTTACCAAATCAATAGTTTTTGAAACACGTACCTCAGTTTTATTTGCCTTCTGTTGAATTATTGGGCCAAGAAAATCTACTACCCGAGGTCCGTACGGCATTGCGTACCTTGCTCATTCGTATTGGAAAGTCTTATCATATTACAAAAGTATAATATTAAGTTATAGATTAAAAAAAAAGTCTGCTATTTGTTTTAAGGAAGTTGAGCTTGATTTCCCCTCATTTGACAATTTACTGTTTTCTAAGAATAGTGAATCAAGATAATTTTTGCATCTCCTTCAACCTTAAGCTATTAGACAATGGATCTTCTCCTTGACAAAATGTACATTTGCCCCTGCTTTTTTTTTTTTTTTTTTTTTTTTTTTTTTTTTTTTTTTTTTTTTTTTAGTCGCTTCTTTATGTTTCTAAACTTCCCCTTTTCTGATGCAGTTACCTAAATTTTTTCAAGAATTGGCATCTGAATAGGTGATCCAAGATGATTGATTACGACTGCCTTACTATGGCTAAATCATAAATACAATGTCATAATATTTGTGGCTTTAAGAGGTTGGTTTATTAAATTAATTTGCGGATCATCAGTTAGATAGAAGTCTATGTATCTATCAGATCAAATTTCAGAAACTTGTGTATCTAATTCATATTTTCTTTATGTCTTAGTGAAAATGGCGCCTATTATTCCATGCAAAACTCGGCATGACAAAGGACGATCATAAAGTAACCATTAGCCTTTTTCGTGACCCAAAAAAAAAAAAAAGCGCGCATCTTTGCAAAGGATAAAAAAAAAATGCGTAAATTTTATTAATGATAAAGACGTGACATTTATGCTGTAGAAGCAGAAGCAGCCTTCATGGCAGATTGTCTCTTTGTGAGCTTACTGGGTGCTTTTACATTTGCTTTCTCGGTTGTTTTCTTTGCTGTGGGTTTCTTAGGGGCAGCAGCCTTTTTAGGTGTGGATTTTTTGGAAGCCACAACTTTCTTGGGTTCCTCTACTTTCTTGGGCTCATCTGTTTTCTTGAGGGTATTTGCTTTCTTAGAAACAGCCTTATTAGAAGCAGTCTTCTTTGGGACAGTCTTCTTGGTGACATCCTTCTTGGAAACATCCTTCTTGGAAACATCCTTCTTGGAAACATCCTTCTTGGAAGAAGCTTTTGTCTTTTCCGCCTTCTTTACTTCAGGCTTTTTCTTGTCATCAACTTTCTTCTTTTCAGGCTTGACTAACTTGATAGTTCCAGACATACCTGTAATAGAAGGTCCGTATAAGCCCGAAAGAGTTTCCGTAATTTTTTTTTTATATTTATACCTTTGGGAAGAGCAAATACATCTTTAGCAACACCACGCTTAATTGCAGCAGAGACTTGAGAGTCAAAATGAGTGCCAGAGGCAACATCATTGTTAGCTAAGATATATCTTTTGATGGCAATACGAGAGCTTCCTTGTCGTTCTTTCAAAGCGTTAATAGCGGCTACAAGTAAATCGATGTGAGAAAAGATGTTTTGTGAAAAAAATAAAAAAAAAAAAAAAAAAAAAAAAAAAAAAAAAGTTTACAAATGATCATGGATTCATACTAATAAAACAATTGAGTTGTTGTAGCAAAAAATGAAATAGAAGAGTGCATACTTACGGAAGGATGATTAGATGCTTTCTTTGAAGGGGTCGCGTTAGCATTGGTGCTTTTCGTGTTAGCTTCAGTCATTTTATTTTACTGGTTTTTAAGAGAGAGAAAAAAAAAAGAAAAAAAAAAAGAGAAAAAGACCCATTTTATTTATTTGTGCGGTGTTACTCTTTTGGGCAAAAGCTGCATGTAACCAATCAAAACACACACCATCATTAGAATATGCATCACAATTTGTTGGATAAAGCCGAGTTGATTGTGGTATTGTTTCCATACAATGGTTTAATAAAGATGGTGATGATAGAGTGCGTATTATTTTTGAAAATACTTTCGATCTATGAAACTGTTTCTTTTTCTTTTTTCTTTCAATAATTAAAAATCTGTTACGGAACACATTGAATTTTCTTTTTACAATGTTTTAATGCAACTTTTTCTAAGATAACTACCGAAAAGAATATATTTGCAGATTTTTTTTGACAATTTAACAAAACTTGGATGAACAGAAGGACTAATTGTTTTTACTTTATAAATCCCTAATAGGCACCACCTCATAGCTCTTCTTGATTCAAACAACATATTTTATCAAAGAATTATAATTCGATGCCCAAAGTTTTTACCATTTTCTAACCGATTTTTCATTTGTTTTCTTCTTACTCTTCCTTTTTCGGTTGCCTTAAATAATACATATTGATAAAAACCAGTCCTCATTTATAATTGTGTGCGAAACTCTATTCAATCATTCTCTATCGTCAGCAGAAATCAATGAAACAGCTTTTTTTTTTTTTTTTTTTTTTTTTTCAATTCAAAGAGCCAGTAATCTATTCAGGTACAAAGGTACCTGAATTTGATGAATTTGACGGATTAAAAACCAAGAAAACTAAGACATCCTTTTTTTTTTATTTTTTGCATTGAGTAAGACATCTTCTGATACTTTAGATTATGAACATTTAAAGAGTTGTAGATTCAAAGGGCATTTTATTAACATGGAACGTGAAAATTGAATCTTTGATCTTTTTATGCTGACAAAAAGAGCTTCACTTTAATTAGCAAGTCTTTTAAGAAGGTGTAAGTTCTTGGTCTATGAAATTCACATGGATATATATATATATATATATATATATATATATATAAACCATGGTGCAAAAGCATCGCAAGGAAATTGACTTTTAGTATTCCAATAGTAGATAATAAATATACAATGTTTCACTGCTAATTTGAGAGGCTTTCATTTATACATGAAGAAAATAACCAAGCGACTGCAAAAAAAAAAAAAAAAAAAAAAAAAAGTTTATGATACTCAATATATTGAAAAAAAATTGTGAATAATTCTATCCTTTGAGGCCCAAGTACGAAGGATTAAGAATTAACTTTATATCAACGCTTTCTTAAGACGCTGAACATTTTATGCAGTAGTACTGATGTGAAAACAGCCAACGGAGAAACAAGATCAAAAGGCAGCAAAACCACAATCGAGTTCAACAAGGCTTTGTATCACACATCAGACACATCGACAATATACTCGAGGATACCCATCTACTTTTAGATATTAATGAGTTTACATTTGTTGAATTTATTGTCCAGTGAACGGAAGAAACCGTCAATCATCATAGCCGTCATCTTCAAACAACATACAAAGAATCTGAAAAGAAACACATGTATTTTATCTACACTATGCTCACTATATGACAATCAGCTTACAGACACCACGATGATAAATTGCGTTGGGAATGTTGGGTGCTTTTACAGGATAGAAAAAGACGATCAAGTATCTTTATATATATGTATATATATAATCTTCAAATCGGCTATGGAAACACTATATAAAGACATCTTTTTTTAGTAAATAAAGAGCATTTAAGATTCCATATCTTTCTTGGTTTATGCTCTATAGGACTTTGACCAATGTATAAAATCTTATTGAAATCGACAATTTTGTACACATCCGGTAGCACAGTTTTGTGTGGCAATATAGTATTACTTTTCTTACAGAATAACAACTGCTTGTGATCTTATGAAATGAGGCACCTTGTTTTAACTTTTCGTATAAATGATTTTGAAAAACAAAAAGGCTATATGGAAATTGAAACAAAGATACATAGCTTCTGGTTGTAGTACAGTGTTTCTAATGAATATTTATGACACACTTTGAAGTAGCAGATTTTTGTTAGCGTTGTATTCCCGTAGTAATGCGATAAATGCCATGAGCAGCCTGAAGTTATTTAGAAAATTCATAAACCGTATTAGAAAGAATATTGTCCGTTCAACTCTTATGCTTGATCGCTACAGCATTCCAAACCATACAGACCATTTCTGCTCGTTTTGCTTGTTTTCCTGCCAATAATATCCGTACAATAAAAGTATGTATAAGCTATAAAGCAAAATGTTCTTTATTTGTATCAATGAAATAGAATGAAGAAAGAAACAGAATATCTTTTTTTTTAAGAGTAGCTTTATTTGAGAGAAGCTGAGAGAACGATATCATCTCCCATTGTCTGATATTTTACATTTTTCAGACCTTCTTTCTCGTCTAACACCGCACTTACGCCGTCTATCCCGACAAATTTAGGGGCAATAGTAACAATCAATTGGTCATATAATTGGCTTTTTAAACAAGACTGAATTATTTTAGCGCCTCCTTCAATCATAAGAGATTTGATGCCTATGCTTCGTAAAAGCTCGAGTACATTTAATAAAGGAACACGATCTACAAAGAATCATTAAATATATAGTCTTCTCCTTATAATTAAAAGTTAGATTACCCGTTTCAGACCTGACTGAGTAAATTTTCGCCCCTGCTTTTTCTAAATCCATTTGCTTTTTTTTGTTTTCAAGTACTCCTTTCTCCGTTGCGATTACCCAAGGCTGCTTTCCAGTATTGTTTTGGAAATTTTTCAAGAGTTTACAGTTGATTGGAAGACGAAGAAAAGGATCCAAGATAATTGGCTGTGGTTGTACAGCTACAGATAAATCACCGACAGATAGGTGCCTTGCTATTTGATAAGTAAATAAATAGAGCCTTTAAGGAGATTTGAGCTATTACCATTTAACTGTGGATCATCAACTAGGGCGGTACCTATGCCCACCATAATTCCGTCATGAAGTATACGAAGTCTGTTTATCTGTTAGATCTTTTTTTTTTTTTTTAAAAAAAAAAAAATGTTTTCTGACCTGTGTGTCATGGCCATACTTTCTTTACCACTCAACAATAATTGCTGGCCTTTTTTGGCTATTTTTCCATCCAAACTTTGAGCAAAAGTCAGTGTAACGAAAGGTTTGTCATCTTGAATAGGAAATTGTTCATAAATTGGATCCAAGAACTCCTTGGCTGCTCTATAAACGTTTTCCATGTCTCAAAGAAAAAACGTAAACGAAAAAGAAAAACGAAAAAAAAAAGCCTGTTATTTTACATCTCAGCAAAATAACAAAATTTTATTGAAGAATATTTGTTTATGCTGTAGAAGCAGAAGCAACTTTCATGGCGGATTGTCTCTTTGTGAGTTTACTAGGGGCTTTTACATTTGCTTTTTCAGTTGTTTTCTTTGCTGTGGGTTTCTTAGGGGCAGCAGCCTTTTTGGGGGTAGATTTCTTGGGAGTGGTCTTCTTAGGTGCTTCAACCTTCTTAGGTGCTTCAACCTTCTTAGGTGCTTCAACCTTCTTAGGTGCTTCAGCCTTCTTAGGTGCTTCAACCTTCTTAAGTTCTTCAACCTTCTTGGGAGCAGCCTTTCTAGGAATGGTCTTTCTGGTAGCAGTCTTGGAGGCAGCATTTCTGGTAGCAACCGTTCTCTTCTCTACCTTCTTCACATCGGATTTCTTCTCAGCAGCCTTCTTTTCGGCCTTCTTCACATCGGATTTCTTCTCGACGGCCTTTTTTTCGACCTTTTTTTCTACAGGCTTCTTATCGGCTGTCTTCTTCTCAGTAGTCTTCTTCTCAGTCTTCTTCTCGGTGGTCTTCTTTTCAGCGGTCTTCTTTTCAGTGGTCTTCTTCTCTTTTTTTGCTGGCTTAACTAACTTGATAGTTCCAGACATACCTACAAGAAGATATGCATGTAAGCCTCCCATAAATCCTTACAATGTTTTTTTTTTTTTTTTTTTTTTTTTTCATACCTTTGGGAAGACTGAATATATCTTTGGCTACACCACGCTTGATTGCAGCAGCAATTTGAGCATCAAAGTGAGATCCAGGGGTAACATCGTTATTTGCCAAGATATATCTCTTAACAGCAAGACGAGAGCTTCCTTGACGTTCCTTCAAGTCATTAATAGCAGCTATACAAATAAAATCAATATCCAAAGAAATTAAAAAGGGAAATTGATATCATACTAATGATCATGGTTTCATACTAATAAAACGAGTTTTTTTTTTAAAAAAAAAAAAAAAAGGAAAAACAAAGGAAAGAATATGTACTTACACTAGGATGGCTAGAGGTGTTCTTTGAGGCAGTCGCGTTAGTATTTGTTTTGGTTGCAACCATATTATTTTTGTTGGATTTTTAAAAAGGAGAAAAGAGAAAAAAAAAAAAAAAAAAATAAAAAAAAAAAAAAAAAAAAAAAAAAGACCCACACTTTGAGAATTTTTTTTTATCGTTATCTCCGGCTGCGTTTCTTCCTTTTTCGGCACGTTTAATTTGAGACACGATATTTTTTTTTTTTCTCTTTTCTGCTAGGAGAACTCTTCAGTGCTCACAGTTCCAATTTGCGCTCAGCTGAAAGAAACTTTTGCGCCTTTGGTAAATCTTTTTATTTTTTATAATTTTTCCTTTTCTTCATACTTTTTACTGGAAAAATAATGCTAAAGAATGGAATAAGGACATAGTGTTGACGAGAATAAAAATGAGGCAATACATTAGGAAGAGAATATTAATTTTTACAATACGGAAAGATTTGAGCAAATTCACTCAATATTCCAGTAATCAACCACCAGATCTTGACGTGAGTGATTCAAGTTTTTTTTTTAAAAAAAAAAGTGGAGCAAAAAAAATAAAAAAAAAAAAAAGAGGCTTTAACAATTGCATAAAAAATATTTGATCCACACAAAGTCCTCTTTTTCTTCCTCCTTTTGCGTGGATCAAGTATACTGACAAGAGCAATAGAATGGCTGTAGCGATTTCTTATGTCAAGTAGGTTTTGTTTAAAAGCCGAATCGTGAGGCCAGTGATCAGGGTAATCTGCGTTAGAGCATACCCAGCAGCCTTTATTATTATTATTATTATTATTATTTATTCGTGTTACAAAAATAAGAAGAAAAAATTCATGCATAAGAGAAGCTAATTATCATAAATATTCATATCGACTGCAATTTTGTTTCCTAAAATAATTCTCAATATAAGACTAAGGGAACCTGACTTACCTGCAGATATTTTTTCTAACCACGAAAACATCTCTGCTATTGTTTGGGCTTGGATTAAGAGTCTTAGTCTAGAGTCTTTGATACGAAATACGTTTGACCTTTTCTTGTAATCCCCAGCAACCATTGCTCGAAGCTGTAGTAGTGATAGACTGACAAGAGGGATATATTGGTAAGTTTGATGATAATCAGATGGAAATGTAGGCAAGTAGAGAGATTGATGAGTTTTTATTTCGTAAATCTTCAGTAGAGTGCCTCTTAGTTCCATGAATACTCTTCTATG
Source organism: Rhizopus stolonifer B9770 (assembly GCA_000697035.1). Lineage (NCBI taxonomy): Eukaryota > Fungi > Mucoromycota > Mucoromycetes > Mucorales > Rhizopodaceae > Rhizopus > Rhizopus stolonifer. The sequence continues at coordinate 58,699 of JNDS01005060.1, forward strand.
AATTTATTTAATACGCCATTGTACTTTTTTTTTTTCCTATTTACCTCCATGGCCGCCGCCAAGGTCTTTCTCCTACAGAATCCATTTCAAATTTGGCATGGCATATCCCCACTTTATGCACAGTGCATGAATACATTGGTAGGTTTTCATTGTTGGGAGCCTTTGTTTATACAGTTAAGGTTTTTTAATATGACATTCGTATTTTGAGGGGAAGGAACGTACCTTATCTTTGGTTTCATTATGTACAATAATTTCTTTTTGTTTATTGAGACACCTTGCAAACAGAATGTCTTTTCTATATTGTACTGGGGCAATTATGTTTTGTTTCATTTCGTATAATTTTTTTTCTTTCTTTTTTCTCTTTAAAAAAAGAAGAAAAAAAAAAAAGAAAAAAAAAGTTTTACAGTGCTCACATGTGATTTATTTCTGCAAGTTTCTTTTTTTTTATGAATCATTTGATAGCTGCATGAAAACAACAGAAAGAATATTCCTCCTTTCTCTGTAGATCGGAGATTTGCCAAACATTGCGTGCTTTTAATTTCGACTGAAAGAAGGTTAAAAAAAGTTGTGCTTATTCTACTGGGATGTCAAGAGAGTATTTATTTGAATTATATTGTCATGCTCCTCAAAGCGTATAAAAAGAGCAAAAAAAAGTGGGTAAATGATAGAAACCACTTATAGTCTTTGTTTTATGGATATTTTGAAAAAGATTTCGTAAAGCCCAAGGAAAAGAGAAGCTGCGGAAAACTTGAGTGCCAACAAAGCTATACATCATCTCAATAATTCAATGATTTATCTAGCTTCCTCCAACTAGTCCTCTTACCCTTCTACACTCCTTATGACTTTAAACAAAACCAGAATTTATTCCCTTTTTTTTTTTTAAAAAAAAAAAGAAAAAAAGAAAAAACTAACATCGCTTCTACTTTGTCTCAACAATGTCTTGACTTTGTTCTAAAGTCCTTTAGAAATAATAGAGGATATCTTCTTTTATTGGGTATCATTAGTTAACAAAAAGCGGGACAGTAGCCTTCATGACAGAACACGGTAACATCAACACCACACTTTGGACAGAATGCGTACACTTCGAACTTCATTGTGAGTACAATTTGAAGCAGATTCATTTTATTTTGCGAGAAAGAAGATGGTTTTGTCAAGAGGGGGGCCTTTTTTTTATGTTTTCTAAATCCTCCCATTTAGTAGGATAGAAATAGTCTATTTCATTATTTCTTATTTAGTATTCTTCAGTGCCTTTTAACTTCCCCTAGAATACAATCAATAAAAATATTTCAGCAAAGGATTTTAATTTTTTTTTTTTCACTTTAAACCAGCACTCATTCAATTAACAAGGGGGGGGGGTTTCTCTAAAGAACCCTGTGTGCTTCTTTGTCTACCATAACAAAGACACGGTACTTTTTTTTAATTGTAAATGGTTCTATTTTTAAAATACTGTTGATAACTAATATCAAGCCTTTAATTTGAAAAGAGCTCGAAGAATGTTTAATAGAAAAGAACTCAGCATAAAAGGTTTAATGAAGAAGAAGAAGGAAATCCTCTCCTTAATAGGATCCTGGCAGCGCTGCAGTCTTGGATTTGGTTGGCATCCATCGTTCAGGCTTGGTAATAGCCACTTGATCCACCACAAAATTAGTCATTGTAAACACGCAAGCCCAAAAGACCATAGTGGTGAGCTGAAACGAGGAAACTTGGCTGCTTTTCTGAGGCATCAACAGTGGTATACAGAAATCCAAAACCATTGTGAACAGAGAATGTGGTATATGAAGCAGGGACATGGAAAAAAAGAGACTAAAGTCCCGCTTGGGTTTATTTTCTGTCATGATCAGCTCTCGAGAAAGTGTGTTGACCAACGCGATAGAGTCATCCAGCCTTTTAAAGGACTTGGCTAATGGATCTTGTGTATACTTTATTCGTTTGTTGATTTGCGGTGAAACGCTAGAGAATGTCCTGGATCGACGTCTTATCTGTAGTTTTTTACTGGATAAACTTGTGGAGACTGTTGGGGATGGTAGACTGGATGAACTCGGAGAGGAAGAACTTGTGCTACGAGAGTGTTTACGCGATAACTTTCTGGTCTTTATGGATTTTTTGGCTAAAATTGAGCTTTTAGGTGACTCTTTGTGTACAGCCTCGTTTGCTTCTTGTATCAACTCAGACAATAAGCCAGAGATTCTGTCAAAAGCTTCTTGTTCAATATCTTCTTCTAATAAACTTTCCATAGTTTCATCTTTGAGTTTGAGATGTATTGCTTCCTATTTTTTTTTTTTCAATTTATCAAGAATTTTTTTTTTTTTTTTTTTTTTTTTTTTTTTTTTTTTGCTTACCATTTTTGTTAAATAAAAAAAAATACAAGAAAAGAAGAAGAAAAAGGGGAAGCTGCTTTTATGATACCTCTTTGCCCACATGATTGTAAATTAATTTTAAACTCCATTACTCTTTCACCATCTTGACCACAATTTGAACATAGAAAAAATCATTATATCCCTTATCTATGCATAATAAACTCCCTCGCATAGAGAATCCACTCGATATGTAGTGATTTACTGTGTCGCGATACAAGTATATAGGTATATGTATACGTATATATATATATATATATATATATATATATACTATGACCAGTGGACATTGAAAGAGGAACCACAGGACTTTTGTGTCATCTCCTTTGAAATCATCCAAGAAAGATGACATGCATAACACATAATCATCGTGTTTGAAATATTTCCAAAAAACTATAGTGTCGCCATATTGATATAACTGTACAGTAAATGACAACTTTTTGCTTCAAATAAATCATCCGATTGTTGATATCATTGTCAAAAACACACACACACACACACGTAGCTTATCACACGTAGCTTATCTCTTGTAAATAAAAAATTCAAGTGTTGACTGGTATTGACAAATCTGACCAAAACAACCAAATACAAGTTTCTCACAGTAAATGATGTAACTTGGATTTGTTTGAGATCTGAAATGATTAAGCCTTTTATATATGTTTTCTTTTATAAACTAGCAGCTTTATTATAATGTTAGGCATCTGATTTATGTGAGGGTCTTATGTGTATAATTACTTTAAGTGATCCTTATGTGAAATATACTTCAATGTAAAATAAGGTACAATATCAGGATAAGAGAACAATAAAGTAAGATTGAAAATATAGGGCTTTTTTTTTTTTTTTTTATAAGGGGATGACTTTGTAACTGCCGTTCATTTTGAGATTTGAGACACGAGAAAATATAGCAACTTTTGTACACCAATTTCAGATCCAAGGAAACCTATCCGAAATGAAGATGGCTCCGATCCAATAGGATACAAGAGCAAATGGTCTGTGCGTTCGGTACAGGATTTTAAGCTAAAATTAGACGATTAACAAATTAATAATTAGACAAGTCAATTCTTTTTAGAGACAGTAGTAATAAATTAGTAGATGATATACAAAAAAATATTAGACAAATTGCAGTTTTGAGTGGATGAAGTAAAATTTCGGGCATACCTGTAAACCAGTTGGTTTTTGTTACCAACAGAGAAAAAGATTATTGTTTATGTGGTAGCAGGCAAGAAGTGATTCGGGCGTGGTTGGCCGCGAATGGTAGATGTTGCGATAGAATGCACATTTCTACTTGCATTGACATCTCTTTGCCAAACTCTCTGTCTACCGGTCTGGGTAGCACAATGATCGCAGACAAGAACAGATAAGAATGTGCTTGTTTCTGTTCGTAATTTGCGTAAGCCTATAGCTTGGTATTTGAACTGCTATATTTGTTGTTTAAAAGAGTTGAAATGGAACGAGACAAATATTAGGTCTTTATTTAGGTGAAGAGAAAAAGCATGCTGCTTAAAAAAAACTCTTTCTGCAATACAAAATAATGTAACACCAAAGTGAATATCAGTCACTTCTCAAGAGATAAATACAGTATCAACAAACTACTTTTAATACAATAAATCAAACCAAATATTAATATATCTTATTTGACCCAAAGAATATTAGTGGCCCATTCTGTTTGCCTCGTAAAATGTTTCGAACTACCCTGCAATACAATAAAATTATGTATGTCGAAGATGCATTTATCAAATTTCTTTGTTATAAGTTTTATTTTATCAAACCCTTTTGTTGTAAGTTTTATTTATATCTTTCTAATGCTTCTCCTTTTATCCCTATTTTCTTCTTCTTCATACTATATATATAATCAATTGTATGCCGAGTTTACAACGGCGATTACAACAAAAACAGTTAATAGAACGAAAAAAGAGGGACAAACTAAGACGTCTTGCAGAGGCCCAAGCTGCTGAAGCTACTACTGATGGTAATATATACATTATTGAATATTGATATAAAAACTCTGTTATTTACCATATATATTAGCAAGAAGATGTAGACGCTGTGGTGGACTTGATCATCGTGATGCTCGGTCAACAATATGTCCAGAAAACTATAGAAACAAGAGGCAACGTGATTCAAGTTTAAGTTCAATATCACCTACCTTATCTGCTCGTAGAAATTTACAGGAGTTAAACATCCAGCCTTCCTCTAGTAAAGCTGAGCAGCGTGCTGAAGGAATCAAGCGAAGAAAGTTGGAAGTGTCAAGCACAGCAGTCCCTAGAGGTGGTCCTTGTAACCGATGTTCTGCTCATGGTGTTTACGATCCTGAACGTCCACATAGCTCAGCCAGGAGCTCTCTATGTCCATTTTATAAACTTGACATCAATGAATATCTTACTAATCAATTGGGTTCACCCCCACAGCGTTACGTTAGGAAAGCTGGAATGAACTTTACGTTTGCAGAGAACTTGAGCAGCCATACACGCACGGCATTCTCAACTACTGTAACAGAGGTGGTTGATTATATTACTGAACTGACAATCAAGTCGCAAGTTTTCACTGCTCATTTTATCCTAAGCCTCTTAGAAAATCCTCCTCCTGCACCTGATCGAGGAATCAACAATCCTATTTTTTTAGCCAGTCCTTTTTCTATGCTTGTATGCAATTAAGCCCTGGATCCATTGTCAGAAGCCCTCACAGATCACAGTATTCGCATATATCGGCAGACATTGCAAACACGCAAGCGACCACATTTACAAACTCTGTTTCTGAAACTTTTAAACATCGTGCTACACAATTTTTCAAGTTTCGTCTTAGAGAATTATCCCAGGTACACATCAGTTAGTGCTTAATACTATACTAATGATTCGACTAATGTTGTTATTTATTAGAACATAATATCTAATGACAATGCAAAAAATCTCTCTTTATATATCTATAGCATGAAAGCTAGAGATCGTAATGTTTTTTGGCCACGCTCTGTGACACATTCTCATGAAACCGATGCTATTGTTCAACAAATACTGGATGGAACAGACTTTGGCGGTCCAACTCCTGTCACTTTGACTACACTATCCGAGTCTCCTCAAGAGCACATGCCTTTTTTGTATCGTATATTACAGCAACTAGAAGATTACAATGAGAACCAATTAAATCTAGCTGACGATGTTCAAACTGAAGCTTCTCGTCGTTGGGTCTGGGAATTTCTCAAAACACTTCCTGTTTATAATTTATTAGGAAGTCGTAGAGGAGGAAAAATAGTCACCTCGATAGTGAATAGCATAAACCGTGGCTCAAGATTTACTGCGCACATCTCAGAAGAAGACACAGATGCTATTTTGAGGACAATACAAGACACAAGAAATCGAATTGACAGTTCTCGTACTTACATGGATAGCATTAATAATGAACGAGTGCCAAACATAAATCGAAAAGATTGCTTTCTTCCTGAAGCGTCAACATTCATCAATCAGAAGCGTGTGTTTAATACATTGCCCATGTGCAAATATAGAAGGCGTTTCATTAGTGTCGACCTCAGAACGCTTCAGACTATCATGAGAGTCTCAAACCGAAGATTGCAGCAGGAAGAGCAATTCGAAATTGACGATATAATTGAAGATGGCCTTGAAAGACACCAGCGTGCAACTCTCGAATTCGAAAAAAAAAAAGTTTTCAATTAACATAAAGTGATCTCAAATACCGCAAGAGAAAACAGGCTTTTTACCAACTGTATTCGAACCGATGGATATGCTGTAGATGTTATATTTTCTAGAAGAACAAATATGGACGTGTTACCAAACCTGGAGTTTGAAGATTTTACGCCTAATGAATTGGAAAATACATTTCGTCTTTGGGGCTTGGATCCTGGCCAGAAATCTGTATTTACCGCGGTCGATGGACACACAAACGACCAGCATGAAATTCGAAAATTTTCAACAGCTGAATTTTATACATTTGCTGGCTATAAATGTACATCTAGACGAATACAAGATTTGAAAAATTCTCCACAGCATCTCCAAGTCAGACAAGCGGAATCGAATTTCGTGTCATCAAAGACTTCAAGGCCAGATGCATTTCACGCTTTTCTAAGGTTGTTCTTCGAGAATGCAAGAATAATTCTGAACTTCTATTCGTTGGACCTTTTCAGAGAATTGCGATTTCATAATTATGTTGGCCAACAAAAGGCTGGAGCTGAATTAGTAAATATCTTTGTAAATGGTGGTAAAAAATACAGAAATGTCCAAGTACCTGCCGGAACACCAAGAAGGTATTTTATAGATGCGTACTCATACAAATGGTCATATATTGGAAACTAATAGCAAGTTTGACATTCATAGAGATACTAAATGGGCTCATCAAGGATTTACTGTCGATGATCGCATACCTGTGATTGCTTTTGGTGCAATCACTTTTTCGCAGACAATGAGAGGTACAATTTCAGGGTTGGCTAGAAGATGCTACAAAGCTTTGAAAACAGCGGAGGCGGAGGGGTTGCTTGTTGTTTTAGACATCGATGAATACAATACCTCTCAAGTAAGAGTCAATCCTTCATGCGACTTATTGTAATACTAATAAGTATATTTTTTTCAACATAGGTTTGCTCAAAGTGCCAAGCTCTAGGCTTACGCAAATTACGAACAGAAACAAGCTCATTCTTCTCTGTTCTCGTCTGCGATCATTGTGCTACCCAGACCGGAGGACAAACAATTTGGCAAAGGGATGTCAATGCAAGTAGAAATATGCATTATATCGCAACGTCGATCATTCACAGCTAACCACGCCCGAATCACTTCTTGCCTGCTACCACATAAACAATAATCTTTTTCTCTGTTGGTAACAAAAACCAACTGGTTTACAGGTATGCCCGAAATTTTACTTCATCCACTCAAAACTGCAATTTGTCTAATATTTTTTTGTATATCATCTACTAATTTATTACTACTGTCTCTAAAAAGAATTGACTTGTCTAATTATTAATTTGTTAATCGTCTAATTTTAGCCTAAAATCCTGTAGCTCCTTATAAATTATCCAAGAAGGTCTTTTTTTTTTTTTTTTTTTTTTTTTTTGCAAACACAATGGGTTTTTGCGTAACGTAAAATAATAATAATTGTGTATATTTTTTTTATTATAATGCCCAAGAGAAATAATTCTTGTTTTTTTTTATATAATTGATTGAGAAGATAAATTGTTTTACAGAAGAGGATATGTGTGTGTGTGTGTGTGTGTGTGTGTGTGTGTGTGTGTGTGTGTTTGTCTGTTTTTAAAGTCGACCTTGTAAGATGTATTCGATGCTGGTGTTAATGAATTCCTTTTTGGGTGTCATGTCAAATCCAAAGAAAGCACTCAGTTGTTCTCTCACTTGCTTTTTAGTGATACTCATCAAATTAGCTGTCTGCAGGATATTTTTGATTTCAGAAAGAATTTCATCATCGGTAGGATATCCAGGTGGTAACATGGGCTGCATACCACCTTGAGACATCGGGATTGAGAATTGACTGGTGGGACGCATAGGCATGTCATATGGATTCATTTCCTGGAATTCAGGACCATAGCTGTGAACAGACATTGCTTGTTGCTGTCTCGGCATGGGTGAAGTCATCATAAAGTCTTGTGTGGCCGCAGCTCCATACTCTGAACCACCACCGACGACTGAGCCAGTATAACCTGGAGATCGCGAGTTTCTATGTTCGTATGGACTAGCATCACGGTAATAATCATAGTCACCTGCTTGACTTCCACCGTACTGTGTTCGACTGTCATAGACAGACTGGTTATTCTTTGAACCGTAAGTTTGTTGACTCTTGTAAGTATGGCCGGTCAGACGTGTTTCTTTACTGCCGGTGGAGCCCATTTCCCAAAGCTCTTGTTCGTATACACTCCATTTCTTGAGAGGAATCATCTTTTCGTCAAATGTTTCATCATCAGCTACAATAATCTTCTTTTGTTGGTTATCTCCTACAACCACACGTGTATTACCCCACGAGAAATCGTCGAAATGCCAGAAGGAGTAAATGGGAAGGAAGAAAGAAAAGACAGGAATGGCGAGAACATAAAAAATCATCCAACCGATGTGTTGCCATTGACGTTTCAAGACAAACAAGATAACTTGTAGACCGTAAACACCAGCCAACATGGCCAAAGCCAAAATGGGAATTGGACCCGTACCAGAGGCAATAACATAAATCAGATAAACCAAATAGACAACAGACACAGGCAAACTAAGTGTACCAATCAAATCAATCAAGACGATGAAACGCATAGAGAAACAACAGAAACCACAGAGATCAGGTAAGAGTACGACTTCAAGCAAGTTGTGAATGGTAGAGTTAATCCAACGACGACGTTGAGAGAGCAAAATGGGCCAACGATCGGGGGCAACAGTTCTACAGAAAGCGTGGGGAGTAAACTTCATCTTATGTTGAGGGAAATGTTTCATCATCAAGGTTGTCAAATAACGATCTTCACCCAAATGTAACAAATTCTTCTTGTGCAGGGTATCAACATGCGTATCCGAATAATCATGAATCACCTTGGGGGAGATGATCAAGGGCTCGTTTTTAATGGGCGTACGAATACGGTACATACAGAAACAACCAGGCAGACAAGTGACGGAACCAAAGAGCGATTCAAATGCCTTGGCTAAGTGATGAGAAATATAATATTCGTACACTTGAATCATAGTCGTCCAAGAGTCATTTTCATTTCCAACCTTAGTTTCACCACAAAGACCAATAATACGGCCATCGTGCAACATACAAGAAATCATATGGTTCAGGGCATCCGGGTAAACTTCAGTATCCGAATCCACCATGAGCACATATTCGTAGAAGGAGGGATTCACACCAATCACATTCTTAATTTGATGATACATTTCCAGTTCCAAGGGTGTCATTTCACTGTCAAAGTGAACCTTGTTCAAGAATTGCATACAAATCATTTGAGAATCACGTTTACCACGGTTACCAGGCTTAGCACGTTCAGAGGCCTTTCCGACCTTAGCAATCACCACATAAGGTACAACATGACCCTCGCATTCGTACAGACCAGAATAGACTTTACCGTAATTCAACTGCTTTGAACCTTCACCAATAGACTTGAACATCAGAGGCTCAGGATCGTTCTTTGTATCATAGCCCAAAACATCCAACACGATACGAGGTGTAGGACGATCGTTACCACTACCCATAATCATACCATCAGCAATAATAAAGAGCAACTTACGTTTATCGTCATAATTCATCACTGTCAAGGAGTCAATTGTCTTCTTGAGTGATTCTTCATCTTCGGTATAACAAGGTACTTGACAGATCACAAATTTGTCATGATCTTCAGGTGTAGGTGCACTACCAAACTGAAGAGCGGCCAAAAACTTGATGACAGTGACAGCAGCCATAAGAATAGCCATGGCGAGCAAAAAGTAATTGGTGAACATACACTTGGCTGATTTACGTTCATCGACATCACCGATATAAAAGTAGTTGTTCAAACAGTCCATGTTTCTTGCTCGTTCCTCTTCGGACAAGCCACCTGTATATTGACTCCATTGGTCTGTGGCATCTGTTCCACTAAACTTTGTAAAGATTTCTTCAACGGCCGAGTTCAAAAAGTGGTAGGTGGAGTCGGAGGAATGGTAAGTGTCGGCAGTAGTCTTGTAGTCAGTGATATCGTAGACTTTACCGTTAATACCCAGAGCCAGACGAGACCAACCGTCATAATCTGAAGCAAGATCCGAGATGGGAACCACAACCTTACCTTTCTTATAGTCAGTGAGCGCAGGTAAAAAGTCGGTCCAATACCAGTTGGCATTTGATAGTGTTGCAGAAGAGGGTATCGTGGTTTGATCGCCAGAATAATGTACAAAACTAACCATGGTAGTAGTCGCGTTGGGTGTGATTTCCATTGAGGTCGAGTTTACCAGACCAGCACATGCGACATACAAAGGAGGTGGAATAGAGGCAGATACATCCATACCAGCCGTTTGAGACATGAGATCTTGAGTAGCAACATAGCCAGTGGTACCGTGTTGTTGTTTTGCGAATTTCGTGACATCGTAAACCACACCACGTACACTCATATACATATCGTCTGATGTGGCGTGTGCTGCTACATTGGCTGTAGAATACATGTATTTTGTACCAGGGCACATCACTTCACCCAAGCCAACAATAATAAAGATAGTGAGACCAGAGAAGAAGAGAATGATGATACACAAGGTCACCTTTTCACGCCAAGCCATCTGAACATCCTCGCGCTTCATTTTACCAAACCAACGCAAGAAGGGTGTAGGTATCCACCAAGTCATAAGCCAAACGAACCGAACCCACCAAATACGAAGCCTAGTGATGGGCACTTCCTCTACCGATTCATACTGCGGTGGTTGATAATCTTCTACCATTTTACTCATGTCCATATTAGGACCAAAACTAAACAATATTAGATACAAAGTCAAACTACTTTGTTCTTACCCTTCAGCTATCTTCATCCCTCCCCATTCAGATTCTTCACCCCACTGACTTCCTTCCATATCACGTTTTAGACCATCTTCACTGTCCGCATAACTAGCGCCATCTTCATAGCCCATTGGATCAGCATAAGTCATATGTGGTAGTAGTCGGTCATGACTATCCTGATAATAACCTGGTCCAGTCAAGCTGGGAACGTCTTGTCCTTGTTTTACTTCTTTTGCACGATCTCGCATTTCTTTTTCAGCCGCACGCAAGCCATCTTCTAATTCTTTCCAAGTGTCGTACGCCAGCCACACCATTTCTTGACCGATAAATGCTTGATGTTCTGCCCAGTTCATAATGGCACGTACATCATTCACTTGTTCCTTTTCTGGTTTTGTGTGGTCTATCTGAAGAGAAGAGACGAGACGTTCATAGCGTACGAGAAATTCGCTGCAGGTCAGATAATTGGCGTATTCGACCGATGCACGCACAATCAAATCGGGCAGTAAAAAGGCGCGAATCTGGGCCTTGACTCGTTTGAGATCAAATCCGTCTGGTGTCTGGGTATCGTTCGGCCGAAGATGGATAATCTGATAGATGCGGGTTTCAGCCATCGAATAAAACAAGTCTCGCATGGTCATGTAGATTTGATCCATGACTGTAGTCACTTGCATATTCTGGTAAGCATCTTCTGCATCTCGAATCGCCTTTTGTTTGCTGGAATCTTCGTCTTCGGTCATTTCCCTACGCTTGTTTGGTTTCTTCATGCTGGGTGCACGCATAGGTTTAGAGGAAAGTTGTGCCTTAACAATTGTTCGGTCGTCCTTGGGATGAGATTCAGTGGCCATCGCTGTACTCTCAAACAGGTTGGTTACAAATGTGTTGGTGCTATTATCTCTTAAAAGGCTCACAAAATCAGGTGAGAGATCATCCAGATTCTTTTCGAGGAAGGAATCAACAGTATAGTGAACAGTACCCGAGAAGTGGTTAATACCAAATGAATAGGCGTGGTTAGATTTGGCAAAACAATCGTGTGTAGCGTATGCACGTTGAACGTTGGCTAAAAAGTTGGCATTGGTAGCATCTGTTGCACCCGTTTGATACTTGGCACAATCACGATCCAAAACGCCCACAACACCGGTTAAACCAAGGGCAGCTGAAGACTTACTCTTTCCTCGAGTATTGTTGTGTTCCCGTTCATTTCCGACGAGTAATTCGAGACAGGCTGAGTTATTAACGGTGGTGATAGAAGGTAGAGGAACACCATCACGTAACATCAGAGCATTCAATCCGACTTGCTGATTAAAGCGTTGATCGGCGATAAATTGGTGTACACGTTCATTTGCGAAATTCGCACAGAATTCTTCAAACCCGTTTGACTTGAAATTTTGGAAACCAAACTGGTCAAGAATACCCACAAAGTTAGCAGGTTCTGTACTATAACACAGTTTGTTGTTGATAGATTCTACAATCCATAAGAAGAGTACATGGTAAAGTGCACGAGCGAGTGCATCTCTTTGTTCGACTGCACCTTGAGTATCTAAAAACATGGTACACAACTCTTTACGAATCAATCTCAGCTTATAAGTCAGGGATTGCTCCAATTTAGACGGGGAAACACCTAACATGACAGCCACCACTTCTAATGTTTCTCGATTACGTACGACACATGCCTCTTGTTGTAACGAATCACCGTCGTTCTGGAACTGGATATTACCGACATGCAAAATAGTCGATAGAAGCTGGAATATCTGTGTCACTTGCTTGGCTTTGAATCCAAAAACCTTGAATGCACTCTTGAGTTCACCAAAAGCCATCTCATCTTCGGGCTGTCGAATAGTTTTGGATTGAGAAAGATAATGAAATGAATCCGGAGGGAAGTTGATATGGAGTGCAGTTTGTTCATCCACACTTGTACCAGCCAAAAGAGAATAGAATACATTAAACGTACGTTCATCCTTGGGTATTTCTGTCATTCGGGATTTGTCAAATGCATAAGTCAAGGTTTTTACACCGAGAATACGTCCTCGTTCAGAGAATTGAAGTTCTTGAAAGGCACCGAATTTGGAGGCTGAATTATTTTGTGTTGTCTTTGCGTGACCAAAGGCTTCTAATATCACTTGAGCATTCTTAATTTGAGATCCAAGTTTCGTCTCTTTCTTGGAGTGTGTGGATAACAACAGCAGTTGGTTAAGCAAGTGTGTACGAGTTGTACTCTTGCCAGAGCCTGTAATACCACTTTTTTTTTTAAAAAAAATTTAGTTTTTTTTTTCCAAAATAATTGGCCTCCCGGTTCCTTTAACCCCGATTCTTGTCTTTCTTACCTTAATATGATACTTTGATCTTCTCCTGTTCTTCGCATATGAAAGTATATTCTGGCAGCAAGATCATATACGTGAGGTTGCATAAAGATTTTGTTTTCTGCAATATTTCTATAGCCAATATCTGCATATGTGTTTAATGTAACATCATTTAATATCTCCAGTGGTTGATAAGGATTCACTACAATCAAAGTAGAATGCCCTAATCGAGTATAAGGCTGGCTATGTTTAAATCGACTCTGAAGAAGATAGCTGATGTTATCTTCTGTTGGTGCTGATGAAGACGAACCAAGTAAACTTAGTAAATCTATGCGTGTATCGTCTTGCATCTTAGTTACAGAAGAAGAAAAACAAAGAAAAAAAAAAACTTTCAAAAATAAAAACTCCTTAAATATTTTTGGTGAAACCTTTGACAATTTAAAAATATCTTTTAAGCCTTTTTATCGTTATTGCTTAAAGGGGGCGGGGTAAACCTTCTCTCTCGTCTATCAAACTCTATTTTTAAACAGAAACATCACCTTATCTGTCACTCTTTTTTATTTGGTTGTCATCCGATGTTCTTTACTGTATAGTCTTTTGAGTTTAAATTAAGATTTTTTAGAGAATAATGAAGTTCATTTCAGACGTAATTTATTTTTTTTGGATATCAATAAAATTTATTTAGATTTTTTTGGTGTCCAAAAAAAAGCCGTCCAAATTTAAACTTACGACACTGGATACAGGATTTTACCTTAAATTTAGATGATGTTATTTTTTTTCTGGACGAATGGATATTTATTTCCAGACATTCTTTTACCTATTTTTTGGACAAAATAAATGTTGAAATCAGACAGAAAAAGGATTAGCTTTTAGATGTATGAGAGTTTACATTTAGACATTTACCTATATATTATAGAAAATCAGCAAATATGAAAGATGATATGGTTATGAACATCAAATACACGTTTGAAAAATCCAGACAAATTTATGCTGAAACAGAGATTAGTGTTTAGGTGTACATACTTGTATAAAAATCCTTTCATTTTATTTTCTTCTTCAGTGAATTAAAGTTAAACTAGTATCTTTTAACCTTAGTAGTCTATGGATGGTCATTAATGTACCATGGTATCTGTTACATATTGGATTTATTGTGTCGAAATACTTCTACAAACTGAAATATCTAAATGACAAAATATATCTTCTGTAAACAACTTTTCAGATCAATATAAAGCAGAAATTTTTTTTTCTTTGTTTAACAACATTTGTTGCATGTTCAAGTCTATTATTAAAAGTAAAAAGGATTTAGTTTTCAACGAAACAAGCTATAAAGAAGTAGAAGAAAAATTCAAAGGTTAGGAATATAGTATATACATGTATATACTTATGTCTTTACACTTTCTAATTGCTTTATTAGATATAATATGTAAAGACTGTCACAAAAGTGGACATGCAAACTTTATAAAGAAGGGTCAGCAGATGATGATAATGATAAGTCGAAGCATATCCCCCACCAGCCTAAACTAATCTATATATTATATATTCATAGTTGGAACAGCAAGGGGAAAGAAAAAGGAAGCAGACTGGTAGTGTTAGGCAAGATAAAAGAGCTGCAAAGTATCAAAAGATCTCATCTGGCTTCTCGTCTGTTACATGTAAAAGTTGCAAAGAACCAGGGCATAGCTCCTCAAGATCTTTTGCATGTGTCAATCATAAACCAACCAAAAAAAAATCTCTTTCAGAAAATTTAGGCCTCAGTTACAAGGCTTTTACGCGTAAACTACCTTTCAAATCAGTAATTAATGAAGAATATCAAAATTTACTTTACCAGAAGGTGTTTGTTACCTCAAAAGACTTAAGACACATAATATTTACAGCAATGTGCTTTGTAAATCATATGTGTATTTCTGATAGTCATAATGCTGTTCCAAATAGCGTTTTCAACAAAAGCTACTGGTACTATGTCTGTCAGCTCGTGAATGGGAGGAATATAACAAATAGTATTTATACTTCTACCAGCTTAGTCAGCACTTGGGATGCTTGTCGTATATCATTCCCTAATATTGTTTGTAAGGAAAAGCTCCAAGCAGGAGCAAGAAACTGTTTATCAGAAGCCTGTACCAAATTAGCAACGTCTTATCAAAATCATATTGTTGAAAACTTCAATTTTTAAGAAAAAAAAAAATCTTTACAAACATAACCTTAAGAGCATCTCCAGACGAGGTTTTATTTAGGGGTTTTAAAATTTTTAAAACCCAAAAAAGGTTTTTCCCTTCCAGGCGAGGTTTTATAGACGTTTTATTTTTTAAAAGGTTTTTTGAATATTGCGGGGAAATTCAAAAAGGTTGTATTTTTAAAAACGTTTTTAAATTAAGAATTACGCGAATTTATACCAAAATAAAAAAAAAAAATTTTTTGTCCTTTGTTTTCAAAAATAATAAATATTTATCTAACATGTCAGATTTCGAACCCTCATCTTCACAATCTCAAAGAAATGTCAGAGGTAAAATGAAGTCAAGCGCCCCTAAGCGAAACTTTTCGAACGAAGAAGACGTTCGTCTCTGCAAATCCTGGCGAGATACGTCTGTTGACTCTGTCATTGGCAGCGTCCAGACAGGCGATAAGCTATGGATGCCCATTGCTGAGCGCTTCAACAGAAGGGCTCCCTCTGAAGACTGCCTTTCTCGCGACTCTGAGCAGCTGGAGATTCGTTTCCGTACCACCACTCGAGTAGTGAACCAATGGCACGATTGTTGGTTGACAGCACTGGCTGTCAAGCTGGACAGTGGATACACTGAGAATGACAGGGTAACTATAAAGGTTCTTTTGTTTAAATATCGAAACAATGCTTATAAAGTCTACGTTTTAATTACCTATAGCCATTGATTGCCAGTCACTTCTACAGCGGAAGCAGAGACTTCAAGGCAGTAATTCCTACTAACAAGGCATTCAAACAGCACCATAGCTACGACGTCTTGAAAAAGTGCGAAAAGTGGAAAACAATGTTTTCCGCTCAGGAAAAAAAAAAGGAAGAGGCCAAGGGTAAGGGAAAGCGTGTGGCCGCTCAAGATGTTGATGACTCTGGCGATGAAGTCGATCCTTCTACTGCTGGTTCTTCTAGCTACCATCTTGGTACCAAGAAGGCCAAATTGGCTGTTCAAAAGAAGAAGGAGTCAGAAAACGTCCGCGAGTCGATCCGCATAAGTCAGCAAGAAGCTGTAAAGGCGGAAAAGGTCAAGGTATCTGCCATGGAAAGAACTGCCTTGGCAATGGAGAAGGCTGCTGCTGCTGCTGCTGATACTGCTGCTGCCAAAGCTGCTGCTGCTCAATTTGAGCTTGAACTCATGATGAAGGCTGGGGAAGACCCTAGGTTCAGAGGCATGCGAGACGAATATCTTTTGCTGAGGCAGGAAGCAGTCTTGGAAAAGATGCGCTTCGAAAAAGAAAAAAGAAGAAGAGAAAAAGAGGCTCTTGAGGAGGCAATTGAACCTCCCTCTCGCTCCCCTCCCCGCTCTCCTTCCCGCTCTCCTTCCCGCTCTCCTTCTCGCTCTTCTTCTCGCTTCCACTCTTGCTTCCCTTCTCGCTCCACTTCCCGCTCCCCCTCTTGCACTCTCTAATGAAGTTGATGATGGCCAAAAATTAAACTTTTTTTCTCCAATTTTTTATGTTGTAAAAATGGTTGAAAACAAAAATAAAAATACAATGAGACAAAGTGATACTGGCTTTATTTACAAATGTTTATTTATACTTTTTTCTACGTGTATGTTATATTTATGATATCTATGAATCTCTGCTAATATTTATCTCTTTACTAGGACTATTGGATACTAACCGCTGCTATTACTGACATTTACTGTTATTTATCTTATACGTCATGAGATGATTATTTTATTTATCAAATTGCATGATTTTCTATACTGAATACAACATTTTATAATATGCGTGATTGTTTTCGCATGCCAACTTCTTTATAGACATGCATTTTGATATCTCTGTGAAGGTTGTCACAAACTTCAGCATCTCTAATGTCTGTATATGCTTCCAAGCTCATGTTGATTGTGTGCCGTTGCATATGATCATTATATACTTCGTTAGAAGTATCGCGTGACACTGATACTTTTGTAGCGAAATCATAGATGTGATCAAGATTTTGGCTACGCTCATCTTCCACAATCATATTATGCAAGATTATGCAAGATTATGCAAGTCCCCATAATATTACAGACTTCTTTATCATCCCAAAGTCTTGCTGGCTCTTTAACCACTGCGAATCTAGCTTGCAATACGCCAAATGCTCACTCAACATCTTTTCTTACGGTTTCCTGAGCTTTGGCAAAGGTCTACGTAAAGCAATTAGTTTAAATATATCATAAATATAAGCAACTCAAATTTTCTTGCCTTGTCAACCAAAGTGTTGAGATTTTTTACGGTAGTTACCAATGTGGACCACTTAGGGTAAATATAGTAGCCATGGTGGTACTTGTTACCCTCAATTTCAAACTCTACCTTGGGTGCGTCTCCGGTTATGACACCATTGAAAACGGCAGAGCGCTGCAAGACGTTAATGTCGTTAAAGGCACCCGGTGTACCAAAGAAAGCATGCCAAAACCACAGATCTTGATCAGCAACTGCCTCTAGGATCATGGTAGCACCTTCAACATGACCTTTGTAGGCACCATGAAGGGCAACAGGACAGTATTCCATCTCCAATACATGCAGTCGATTGAACCCAGCATACCAGGAAACATTCTCTTGCTGTTTTGCGCCAAGGTACTCTCGATGTCATCTTCATTTGGATTTCTTAAATATTTCTTTTCAAATAATTCAATTACATTGGAGCAGAATTTTTTAAGAGTCTCCAAAGAAGTACTTTCTGCCATGCGTAGATACTCGTCCATACCGTCGGCTGCTGAGCCATAAGACAATTGACGAATTGCCGAGCAAACCTTTTGGATCGCAGTAAAACTAAGCTTGCCGGCTCTATAACATTTGGACTTGAAGTAGTCGTCGTTCTCTTCAACTGCTTCGGTGATCTTCATGAATAACCCTTTATTCATTCTAAAACGACGACGAAAGTACTTGGCCGGATAGACACAATCGTCGTCAAAATAGTCGCGCATTAAACGCTTGTTTCCATCGGCGCGATCACGATGGATAACAGCGCGGTTCATAACGGAGCCTTTTGACTTCTTACGTCTAAGGTCTTCCTCGTCTAATGTATCTAAGATACGTAAGTTTATCTCGGTAGTCTTCTTCAGACTATCATCGTCAGCCAAAGCTAACATTTGAGCATATGAAGCAGAAAAAATAGGGTCCATTTTGACAGAATCACGGCGGCGCAAGGAGGACGATATATACCTGGTATTCAAAAATACATGGCAGATACGTGGTATTTTCCTAAGCTCCGCTATTTCCATTAATTTTGAAAAAGAGCTTATTCACAATTAATACTGCCCATACATCCTTTTTTTTGCTACATGTTATACAAAAAGTGTTTCTCAATCACAATCCACTTTTTCGATGACCCCAATGCGTTTTTGTAAAGAATAAATGCCAAAATTCAATAACTGTTTTTTTTGAGTCCAACCGAAGTGCAAATGTTTCGCTTTATTTCAAATAAAAATTCCTCGAGTAGTGACCTTTGGTTTTTTTTTAGCT